>JAODAC010029989.1:0-15173 GCA_027575185.1 Mimaenictus wilsoni
GTAAACACACAAATATATGTACAAACACGGCGGAAAAACCTCAGGGTTGATAGCCTATAAAATATATACATTAATTTATGCAGCAATAACTAACATTTTTATGAACATTTATTTGAAAATGTATTAATTACAAGCATAAAATTACAATAAAATAATTTGGCGTGAATTTTTGGGATTTTTATTTTCAAAAGGCGAAAACTCAACAATATTTAACAATAAACAACAAATTTATATTATTTCCTAAGAAAAACACAATCTAAAGAATCTAATCAATATTCTTAAGAATTATTTTCGTAGGAAAAAACTTGGAATAAAAATTGGAATAAATGAATTGAGTCCGTTTCCTTCGGTTTTTTGATTTGAAAAGGCTGTAACCCAACAATTTTTGGTTATTCTACAGCAACTTCAACAAATTTCGAAAATTTAGCTCAATATCCATTAGTTTCAAAGAAAATTACTGAAAAGAAATTAGCTACAAGCATATTTAGCACGTATTTTCAGTTTCTTACATTCAGAAGGCTGTAAATCAAGAATTACATTCAACAAGGTTTTAATAATTAACAAGCAACATATAACATTAAATGGAAGGACAGCATAATCTAAATTATATGTTACGCAGTTACTTCGAAATGTTCAACTTAGGTGTTACTTGGGTTTTGAAATCTTTAAATTTTAGTATATCTAGCGCCCTCTATTAATGAATATACTAACAAACGTCATCTAGGGTGAAGTCTGACAACTTATCTTGACGCACCGCCTTCTAGAATGGAGTAGCGTCCAATTATTTCGATTTTCTAATCGTATTAACTATTTTTAAAATAAATAAACACTTGTTAAAATATCCACATTCATACAACATTAAATTTAGATCAGATTGTTGCATGTTGAGCAGATTTTGGGCGAGTATGAAAAGGCAATTGCTGGCAAACATTCGCATTGTATTCGATGCTAATGCCGGGCCGAACGGCGGCGCTCACAAATTGGAAATGGCAATCGTATCTGCGTATGCATGCACACGACTTGACGAAACAATGCAATAAAATATTTAGCAGATACGCGCGAATAAATAAAATCCCAGCATATCGGTGCCTCGCTGTGCTTCGTGTGCAATGGCCAACAGCGTGTGTGTATGGTCTATCTACACCACGCTCGCTGCCAGCCACCACGACTAGGCTGGCAGAAAACCGCGGAAAACGACGAGAACGTGTAAAACTACACGCTAAATATCGTCCTCGTATTGTTGCTTTGCATAGATTTGTTCGCACAACTGCACAATGCGTCCATACTGCGGAAGAAGTCGGCGGAAAAACAGAAAGTACACACCAAAACCGCACACATTTCTTGCATTCCAACTGGTCAATCCGGTGGTACACAATGGGTGCATCAACCTGAATCCAAATCAACAAAAACATGTGGAATGGTCATCGTTTGGCCTGAAGACAAACGCTAATTAGAATTAAATAATTGAGAGTGATATAATTAGTAAATTGGAATTTACGCCATCTCTTGAGGAATAGCCACATATTTGTACAATTTGCACAGGTATTTTTACAACTAGCGAAATCGCATGGACATTTTAAAAAGTAGCGCCACCTATGAACAGATAGCCCAGTGTTTAATAAAAAATGTTTGAAACCTCTTCTTTGAAAAATCAAGCTCAAACTAATTTGTGTATGGAGTAAACCTAAGCACCAATTAGAATTACGCAAAGTATGTACACATTCTAATGATGCCGATGGGAAATTGGAAATGAGGAATTGGATGGATCAAATCAAAGCGAGATTAATAAGCAATAATCTGGCGTTTATTTACTCTTAAAATATCCATTAATGCGGTGCGTACATCGCAATCTTGAGCATCGTAATGACGCGACGCGCTATGTTGAAACGCTGATGTAACTCACTCGCCACGCTGATGTGCGGCTTTAACAAGGCACCGATCAAGATGTAGATCGGCGGCAATGAAATTATATTTGCGGTTTTCGCCAAACGAGTGGAAATAGCGGGTTATCGTTAGCTGCACACCGCTGCGCGTCGCGGCGGTCGAGTGTAATTGCAGTCTTTAGCGAGGCGTGGTGAATTCACATCCACACAGCGAGACAGCCGTTCGCATCCGCTCCTTTATGCACATTGCGTTTTACACGCCAGATATGGAAGATATTCCATTTTTATTCATTGTACGCCATCTATTGATCAATTTACTGCCATTTCTACCAACGACATCTAGTGTACTGTTAGTTAAAACGGCTTTAAAGTGTCATATAGTAGGAAATTGATTGGGATCATTTATGTGGAGAGGTATAAAGTAATTTGGGAATTAATATTTGCATGATTCGATTATAACGACATCTAGTGGACAAATACTGAGAGCATTTAGCGTTATTTGTGCAAAAAAGAATGGAATTATGTCGGCTTTTTCATATTTTAATAGTTTGTTGTTGTGGTTGTGATTACGTCAGTGCGTAACCAGTACGCCTCGCACTGTCTACCAACGACATCTAGTGTACTGTTAGTTAAAACGGCTTTAAAGTGCCATCTAGTAGGAAATTGATTGGGATCATTTATGTGGAGAGGTATAAAGTAATTTGGGAATTAATATTTGCATGATTCGATCATAACGACATCTAGTGGACAGATACTAAGAGCATTTAGCGTTATTTGTGCAAAAAAGAATGGAATTATGTCAGCTTTTTCATATTTTAATAGTTTGTTGTTGTGGTTGTTATTACGTCAGTGTGTAACCAGGACGCCTCGCACTCTACGTTTATTAAATGAACTTTATTGTACGCCATCTATTAACAAATGTACAGGTTTTACTAGTAACGACATCTGGTGTACACTTTGTTAAGAAATGTTTAAAGGCCATCTATGAATAAATATATATTTTGATTCAAGGACACTTATGGGACAGTTAGTGAAAATATCTGAATTTACCTCCATCTAAAATATTGTAATTGGTAAATATTTCTACATTTTCCACTTTCCACAGGTGTTCAAAATACGATTACTTTTTACATCCTAGGAACGGATCATTTATTTAGGTCACTACAATCTAAACATCAATGTATTAAGTTTCTTTTAATGCTAACAACACCTAAAGGATAGCTAGAGAAAGTATCGGTATTTAGTGACATCTAGAATGGAAAATTGTTGAAATTTGTCGCAAGTTTTCCATGTTTTGAGGGACTTTTAAAATACAATTCCCAGTACACCATCTATTTATCAATTTACAACGATTTCTACAAAGACATCTTGAGTACAGTTAGTTAAAACATCTATATAGAACCATCTGGGGTCATTTTAAAGAGGTTCCCTCATTTAGGAGGTTTCTACAAAGCCATATACCCGTCAATATATTAGTTGTTTTTGTTGCTAATGACATACTTTTTGTCAATATCCTACCATTTCTTCTAACGGCATCTGGTGTACAAATATCTTTGCTACTGCTGTTTAATAATTTACACATTTCAGTATCGATTTTTATTAAGAAATGGCATTCATATCCTACGGGTTTTCATATCGGTACTCGTAGGCCACGTAGTTCTAAGCTAGCCAGTGAGTAACTGTGATCACAGTTGCGTGTGTACGCACTGCACCGTTGCCTTTCCACTTTGATAACCTGAATTTTTTTACAGCAAACACACGGACACCAGGAAGCTACATGTACTCATTGTTATAGTCACACATATAAGTCCTAAAAAGTGTAGTGTAGTTCTTCACGAGCGTGTCTTGCAATTTTTCATACCAGGAAAAAATGAGCAGTATTCCATGCTCGTTGTACAATATACTAATCTAGAGTCTTCTGCGATCAATTTTATGCTAGCCTGAGTACAAAACCGTCAATGTATTAATATAGGGTTTTTTCATCCTAATTATATCTAGTGGACAGAAACTGAAAACATATGTGTTTAGCGCCACCTAGAATTGAGAAGCTTTGAAAAATTTCTACTTTTTTCATGTTTTGAGGAGATTTTAAACTAAACAGACATTTAGTACGCCATCTATTGATCAATTTACTAGCATTTCTACATCACGTATAACGTATAACATCTAAAGGATAAATCTCTTCATTTAACGCCACCTTGAAAGAAGTAGCCTGCAAATATGCCCAGTTTTTTCGATGCATTGAAAGTTTTTAAAAATAAAATTGATAGGGATCACTTAATACGAAATTGAAAGTAACTCAGAATGGAAATACGGTTTTATTCAAATTCATTGTAAAGAGCGGTGTGACGTTTGATAGATTCAATACAACAACAAAAAACGGTACGGAGTAATTTGGTCCGCATGCATTCCAATGGGAGCCCCCCAGACGCGACGAGATGCTGCGAAGGACGCCATCGTGTACGTTCGAATATACATACATCTTGTACGCGTTTAGTCTGGAACGTCAGTCGTCGGTTTGATCGATGTCCCGCTTCTGAATGCCAATTGTGATTGTGTAATGAAGCAAACATCAACGCAAACCTTTTCGCTTTTCATAACCCGCGGCTATGAATAAGAAAAAATCGTATGTCGATTGCTCCTTTTTCTTCCCTTGCATGCTTCGTTTTTTTCCGAGTTGAGTTGAGTTGATGTAAGCAAAAATGTTTGATCAAAAAACGAGCCTAACCTCAAACGATCTTGGGTGGAATGTGAAGGGCATACTTGAATAAATTGCATGTAAATTCAATTATAATCATTTTCCGAGAATGTATCGCTGAAATAGCAGAAATTTATAACATGTTTGGTCTTTCATGGACCATTACCGTGTTGAAATTAGCACACGACATTGCGGGCCGACAGTTTGTGGCGACGCAAGGTCTGCAGGACGGTGGAGCGTGAAGAGGGACGGTTTATTTCCTCCCACTCTCCTCATTTCTACCAAGTTCATAAGTTTAACGACTAAATATCAACTATTATTACCGAGTTTAGTTAGAAAGGAGTTCTATAAGAAAGAAACATGTCGATTAAATCCGATGGAGAAGAATAGAAAAGAGAATAGAAAACCGTTGTAGTACTACTGGTGGACATGAAGTAACTTTAATAGAAGCAATCTAACAAAGTTCAAAATTGATCGAGTGTCAATTATGAAGTCAATCGATTATTCATTCGCTGCTCGTCGAAACTCATTCAGATGTTTGATTATAGTCCATCTGGGCAGAGCTGCACACTTGCACAAATCTCACTGCACGTCCACCTTTCGTTTAACTGGACATTTTCCAAGCTTCAGGGAGCTCGGGGTAACAATGATCGATGATCATCGGCGTCGGGAGACGCCTCGCCGCATCCCGCCACGAGGTGACGTCATGTAACTATTTACTGAAGGGCACTGATATGATGGAGGCCCTTTATACGCATGGCTCCCAAGTTGCATGCCTCCACATTCCCGCCATCTCCACATACTCGGCTCAATGCGGCTGCATCACGGTTTGTTTGACACTCGCACTCATAAATCCGATACGTTCGCACAGATAGAATATCGTTACCCCCACCACTCTCCGTAAATGTTTTTGGTGATTCCCTCGATGATGATTTGGTCTTGAATCTCGATATACACTGTCCCCATGCCCACATTGTCATCGCCTCACATAAGGTGAGATTGGATTGTTTTCTAGCGATCTGGAATTGTCTGTGGGAAATCAGATTTCAAAACACCTTCATGTTCTCTTAAAACAGTGAGTGTTGAGAACTTTTTTCTATATTTGCGACAGAGATGGTTCTAAAGCTTTTTGTCTAAGAGATGAATGTTTGGGTTAGAGTTTAGGATCACCCAGTGGAAGATATATTGGTACTTCTATATTTTGCAACGAGAGAGCAAATGATGAGGTTTCGCGTGAGGAAGGTGTCGCTAAAATGTTTCGTCGCCGTCGCCGTGGGGGGAAAAGCAGAAAAGCGCACTACATGAAGGGACATGTCATAATGTGGAAAAATCCAGCGGTGTACGGCAGCAGGAGGAGGAGCTGGAGGAGGGGTTGCGAGACTCTGGAGATGCAAGCACGTCTCGGGAGAGGTTGCTATCTTCGAGTTTTTCATTTGTTTACAACTCTTCAAAGTAAATCCGTGGATTTATTTGTTGGAGAAAAGTCCGGGTAATCTTTTCTTGCTTCGCCTTACTCCCACAACCACTGCTACCACCACAAAACTCATTTTTACAAATATACATTCGAAGTAGTGAGTATATTTGTTGTCAGCACGTGTGCGGAATACGTAAATAGAATAGGAAAGAGAACCACACTATTACCGAGGAATTCCACACTCTCAAATATTAAATGTAATTAAGTCTAGACTAGACTAGTCCAGGGCTCAGGTTTAATAAAATCGTGAATGGGAGCATTTTACAATTTCGGTTTGTGCCATTCGTCGCCGTCGCTTCTGCAGTTGGCAAAGATATGGCATGTTGTTGTTGCTCGTCCAGAGCATAACCCAACATAATATATACATGAGAATATGAAGTTTGCCAAGTTTGCCGCCGAGAGCCTGCACGTCCTTGTAGCTTCCCATCCTCTTCCTTCTCCTCTTTTACCCACTCTTCTCTTTCACCCACTCCTGGTTCTCTCCAGCTATCTTCCTCGACCCGCGTATTCTCTCTGCAGTCTCCACTTCTTCAACTCCTTATCGGAATCCCCCTAGCTGCCGTAAAAGCCGAGATGCATGTAAACGTCGCAGGGTGCACAAGAGGAGGGTTAACTTGGGAGGTTCCTGTCGCCAGCAAGCTGTGCACGCTCGTCCACGCTGTTTTTCCAGCCGTCGTCTAGCCCACCCACCCGGCTCTCCACCTCAAACTACCCACTCTGCTCAGAAGGAAAATCAAGGCGGAAAACGTGCCCGTGTGTGTGCACTACCGTGACGCCAAAGTAAAACAGGTGACCTCTCTGTGGGCCAGCGTATTTATCATTATTATACTCGTACGACCTGGGGCAACCATTTTTTAGCTTGCACTTCGATTTGCCGACACCCTTCGGAAAATTGCTACCTAATATAATATCCAGTTACACAGCTTTTAGGGAAAACCGCAATAAATGTTGATTCCGGTAATAGTGGGATGTGGAGAACCCTCAAACTTAAGCCTCCCCTAGTCCTCGTGAAGGGCTCTGCAGCTCTGTTCCATGTGGGTTAGTTTTAACCTGCGTGGAAGAGAACAGAGACCAACGGAGGAAAAATAGGATTAATAAAGAATGCGCAGGCTAATTTAATGACATTAGATATAAATAAATAAAATACAGATTTATTGCATCAAGGGAATCAAATTTGAGGTTTTATGAGGGTGAGCGTAGAGATACATATCAGATATGTGATGCACATATTAATCTGTTTTTGTTCCAGTAAAGATACGCCATACCGATGCTGTATTTTTAGGGGATGGATCGGGAGTGTTGGCGCGTAATGGCTCTTGCTATTTTTTAACTTTTAGAGGGAAACTTTTATCTCCCGCACATGTGAACAACGTGGCAACTGTTGGCAACAGCCCGGGTGTTTTTTTGGCGTCGGAAAGATGCAAGGAGCATCTTCCTTCCACTACGCCTCCCTGAGGATAATACGTGTAGAGAGTGTATTCACATCGTTATAGTTAATAATTGATATAGTAGTACATGATTCAGTGTAATATTTCGCGGTTGAGGCGACGGTGTGGAGGCGATTTGATGCTGTTGGCCTTTGGCTCGACGATTTTATAATTGATAGCGCTTCAAATAGCATGGCGTAAAAAGAACGAGGCCACACCGACAGTCCACCAACATGCCGGGCTCCGTCATTCAGATCCTTGCCGTGCGTCATTGTCTCTATTCGCTCACATACAAGTTTGATTGTTTTCGGTTGCGAGCGTAAACATTTTTTACAACTAGTCTTATGACTGTCATAAACAAACAGACAAAGAGCGGTCGGAACTGTTGGTAGTTGGGGGGAGAGCGGGCAGGTTGGGCAGGAGGACGTGCCAAGAGGTGGTGGTAGTGGCGGAAGTTTTAGCGGGTTTCTTGTCGCATGAAATTTGCATTCGACGACAGCTCCAAATCCAGCATTCGCCACCAAACGCTAGGTTACCTAGGCTCTTCTTCAGTGGTTTACACCCGGTGATGTATCGTCCTCGCGCATTTTTCAAAAAACTCATTCGTATTTTACAACTTGTTGATATCCTTTTATCAATAAGCAACGAACTCGGGCGAAGCGGGTTAGGACCAACCCAACGAAGATCCATTGCCAAGTGACCCGCCATTGTGACATCTTTACTTACTTGAAGTCCCCGGGCTTGTATTCGGAGACTTGTGGTCCCCGCGTGTCTTGGGACAATTCGGTCATTCATCCTCGTGTCGCAACAATAAACTGTAAAATTCAAGCCAAACGAACGAAGAGTCACGTGTGGGAAGTGGAAGTAGAGGTTCGTAGTCTGTCTACCGCAAAACTGGGAAAGATTCAAAGTATTACTATGGCCGGACACGTACCCAGAACGAGCGATATAGGTGAATGTCTAAGTGATGTTCATACATCTTCACATCTCTGCCTGTAGAATGAAGTCAAAGACCCGAGGTTGTTTTTTTTGCAGGGAAAACCCAGAACTATGCATCCCAACTGCGTGTTCCCGCGCGATATGTCCGGTATCCGGGTATTGGTGCCGAGGTATAAAACCTATTTTACGGACTACTTAGGCACGCTTGGCATGTGTAGTGGTTGCAAATGAACCCACCGGTCAAGCGGCGTCCATCCATCCAGCTCGTCTAAGAGTGGACCTGAACGCCCTAAAAACCGAAAGGAATTCGTCTCCTGAGAAATCCACAAGCGACCCAGCCAAGGAAGATGGAATACTTGACCTTACTCCGACATTAGGCGCACATGCAACCGTTTGGGCGGCTTTCCATGGGGGCGGGGACCAGTTTGGCTTTTAAATGTACTGTACTAGTTGAGGGTTTTCCGGGCCAGGGACGTACGCGCGGGGAACGACAAGGCGGAGCACACTGATTAAATTTTAAACTTTTGCACGCGCGCTGCGTTTATTCGCTTCGGGAACTGAGTGCTATGTTTCGGGGTCCCGGGGACTTGGACTTGGGCCTCCACTGAAAACATACTTTGCTCGAGACTTGCAGAGCGGTTTACTCACACTTACTTCATCAGTACCGGATTACAATGTTGCGTGTTCCAGCAAACTTGTAACTTTGCCAAACTCGGAGATCTTCTTTAGCTGAAAAGAAACAAGTTAAAGAATTGCGTTTTTCTTGTAATGTGTATTAGCAACGATTGTTTAACAATTTTTATATTTACTTTTCCTTTTTAAAAGGCTTCAGTACTACCTTACCTGGGGACTGAAAATTAGATTAAGTTGGTTTCAACAGAGCAGCTAACTCTTTCATGCATTAAGAAGTTTGTGATATAACAAGTTGCTATCAAGCTCTAATGGGAATTACAATCCAATGTATCTGTTTTAGAAGCAGGTTGCGATGACTGAGAGCAATTGAATTAAGTGAAAAATGCCTGAAATACTTCACAAAAATAATTTAGGAGTCCGGTAAAAAGTTTTTTTTTTGCTTCTTCGTAGATGTATAACTCTTATTATCATAACCTGGACACCAAAAATTAGGTTAGATTGCATTTTTGTACAGTATCAATGATATTAATTAAATTATAAAATATTAGATTAAGTTGTTTTTCAAAATGTCACCTCGTTAATGTATTGAAAAGTGCCTGTTGTAATTACAGATTGCCAATATATCTAATGGGAAGTACAATCCAATCTATCTGTTGTTGTTGCAGGCTGCTACGACTGGGCGCAATTCAATTACATTCAGAAATGACTAAAATATTCATAAAAACACTCTAGGAGTCTGGTAAGAACAGTTTTTGCTGTTTAGGAAATATGTATCGCTTATTTTCATAATCTAGACAGCAAGAATTGGGTTAGCTTGTTTTTTCCACAGTTTGTTTGAAACTAAACAAATAAAATACTAAAAAATATATTAAATTGGTTTCAAACATGCAACCAACCCCTTAATATATTGAGAAGTGCCTGCTGTTATTACGGATTGCTATCACGATCTAATTGTAATTACAATCTAAGGCATCTGTTGGTTTTGGAGGCTGCAATGTCTGAACGCGATTGAATTACATGGAAAAATAGCTAAAAAACTTCATAAAAACACCCTTGAAGTCTGGTAAAAACTATTTTTGTTACTTAGGATATGTTTATCTCTTATGGCTATAATGTAGATCTTAGAAATTGGGTTCGGTTAGTTTTATTAAAACGTAAAAAAAAGACAATATAATAATATCACGTCTTTTAACGTCTAATCGACCTCTGTGGGTCTTTCCGACTTGATATGTTCTATTTATTTTTTGTTGTTTGTTATTGTTTTTGTTTACAATTCATATATGCAAGTATTTATACAATTTTTGTTGGTGCTATGAATTGTTGATGTGTTGTTGTTTATTGTAGTTCTTGTAGTGAGTTACAGATGTCTGTAGAATGGTGTGTGAAGTTGATTGTTTGAAGTTAAATTTTGTGTCAAAGTTGAATGTTTGAAGTAGTGTGTGTGTGTGTGGGTGAGGATGTGAAGTGGTGTGTGAAAAATAATCACACTGTGTGATGCCCGCCCCGAGGACTTGAACCAAGTTCGCCGGCGTGATACGCAAGGTACAACCCACTAAACTACTCGGACGGGCAAAAAAGATAACATAATACTAAACATTGGATTAAGGTATTTCCACTAAGCTCTTAATATAATCAGAAGGGCTTGTTTGTTAATACAGGTTGCTATCACGATTGGATTTACAATCCAATACTTATTGTTGCAGGCTAGGAAGACTGACAATGAGCACAATTGAATTAAATACAAAAATGACTAAAAATCTTCATAAAAACACTCTGGCAGTCTGGAAAAACTGTGTTTACTTCTTAGGACATCTTTATCTCTCTTCGTCATAATCCAGACACCAAAAATTAGGTTAGGTCGTTTTTCTACCCGCTTGGCATGGAATTTATATTATTTACGACTGCTAAACAGGCACTAAGCATGTGACAACGTCGACAATGTTGCATTATCTAGCCGACACAAAAAGTCTTAAATATTTATACGCAAAAGTTCGCACTTATCGTGCAGCCTCTCGCCACCGCTTGCCACTGTGCTCTTCGGCATTTTTCATACAGCGACAAGAAAGAAAACTTGGGCAGAGATGGGACGCACTTTGCGCGCCTTTTGTGCGCTGTTGAAATTACCGAACCGAAGCCGCTTTCATATCTATCTAATCATCCAATTTATATAATGCCCTCCGGTAAACGAAAATAAAAATAAAAACGCGCCGAAAAGGGCAGAAAGAACGTGAAAACGAGGGTTCATTTAAAAAACGGCGAAAAGCAAAAAAAAACTACAGAAAAAAAAACGCACACGGAACATATTAGAACATCTCCCAATTTCCTGCAAATGTTTATCGACATTTTATGCCCGACTACGGCCCGTTCTACGTGTGTTTGATGGAATTACACGATGGCGCATGGCAGAAGGTCGTCGTTGGCACTTGGAGAAGTGCTTCGAAAATGAGGAATAAGAAATAACCCCGTTTTTGGGGCCTAAGTGCCGAAGGGATGGAGCTGGACGATGCGGTGTGTGCGTGCGTGCATCGCGCATATTTGTGCATTCAACAGATGCACCATCCATTTCGAAAGCAAATATTAGCTGTATTAATTATAAGAAAAACCAACATTTGGGGTGGATGCGAAGCACACAGCGAGGCGTTGCATTTGATAATTATAGCCCGCTTATCTAACATCTGTTACGCTGCAGAGGGCACGCTTCATCATCAAAAAATGCACTTTCAACACGTTTTTCCAACCAGTTAGATAGTTCCTCTTTTTAGGTGCAGCTCTCGCTGAAATAAGGTGGTTATAGGATGTTAGCAGTTAGAAGTTAGCAGGTTTTTGACGAATGTATAAAATTTGCATTTAAGAAGTAAAAAAGTTTAAATATCACTGGTGTTAAACAATTCTTCAAGAAGCAGACTTTCTATATATTTTTTTCTATCAGTTCTGGGATTTTCTTCTTTTTATGTTAATTTTTTTTGTTCAAAATTAGGTACTGATTGACTTCCTATCGGCACCTTTTTAGTAGTTTACATCAGAAAGTTAATAAATTCTCATTTTAAGTACAAATGAATGTTTAGGTGTGACTGGAATCATTTTTTTCATCCATAATCCACACAGTTTCAATCAGTTTTAGTAATTTTGTTCTTATTAAATTAATTTTACGGTGTAAAAAGTTGGTGACAGGAAGTTAGCGAGTAGATTACAACAGATAATTTATTATACTTTGATTTAAGAAGCGAAGGATTGTTTGAAGGTCACAGCTATTTTTTTTATTTCTTTAAAAATACGCTTTCAATACATTTGCAATTTTTCGATCGAAAAAAAGGTTGTCTCGAAGACAGCAAGTAATTTTCATCAGAATATCTAATGATGAAATCTAATGATTGTTGAATGAAGTGTCGCTAGTATCATTTTTGTGCTCATTACACACATTCTCTTTGCGTTTTAAAAATGTTGTTTTTAAATCTATTTTTCTGTGAAAAAGGTGGGAAACCGGAAGTAAGCAGGCAGTTTTCAACGGCGAATTTATTGATTTCCATATAAGAAGCGAAGGAATATTTGAATAAGACTGCTATAGTTTATTTATTCAAAAAATACACTTTCAATACATCTTTTTCCAGTAGCCTGAAACTGGAAAAAGATTTTCTTCTGATGAAGTTATTTTTGTCGATTAAAAATAGATGCTGACAGGAAGTTAGCAAGTAGTTTTCATTAGAGACCTTATTAAATTCTCAATTGAAAAACTAAGGATTGTTTAAGTATCACACATTTTCAATACAATGTAGTAAATTTATTTTAACCGCATTTTACGGTGAAAAAAATAGTGACAAGAAGGTTGCATGATCATACAAGAAGCGAAGAATAGTTTAATGTCACTGTTGCAGTTAGATATGATATCCTTCTATGATAAATATAATTAATTGTTCTGAATCATTGACGAATTGTAAGCGTCTTCAGCTATTTTCACACATTTCTGGAAGTTTTCTTACCAAAATTAAGAAATCTTACTAGTAAATCATCTAGTATTCATTTCTTTAAGCCCTTAGACCTAGGCGGATCAAAATTTTGTTAAACATCTGTATGATAGTCGTATATAAATGTTTCAAATGCAGGTATAATAACAAGAAAAGCACGATTTAATTACAATCTTCGATATCTAGACAGGATGCAATGTGTGTGAGATTTTCTCAGATGATGTAGTGCCGGTTGCGTGCGTTTGTAAATCAAATGAAGAGCCATTTACGTCCGTATTTATGCCGCTTTCTACAGCTCTTTTGCATTTCGCAAAACATGAGCATTGGACACCTACTTAGTCGGACGAAGATACGTGTGTAACGGGTGCATCGTTTCATATTTACCGGAGCGCGTAATAAAATTTTTAATATACGATTATTGCGATAACGGAGTGGATCTTGTAAAATACGTTTCCATCTTTTCACCTACACAGTGTTCCTTATTAGAATCAACCCTATTTCTGGCAATAATATGTATTTCTGTTCCTGTTTCTGAATGAGTTCTAAAAATGAATGAGTTAAAAAAACCGGTAGTTATGAGGGTTTAAAAAAGGGAAACATTTGACGAAGTTATTTAAAGTTATTGATTCGCTTTGAACAAGTTGTACCGGGTTAAAGCATAAAGAAAAAATGCAAAGCATGTTAATTTTACATATTTTTATTGATGCGGAGGCAGATTGCACATGTCCAACGCTCGCGATCTCTCGCGGGAAAGGCCAACCGGTAGTGAAATAGAATTTTTTACGACCACGAAATAAATTACGTTTCGCATGATTTCCACTGCAGAAAAAACGAGGCTGTGTACGAAAAACATATTAAACAACAACAGGTTTGGCTTTACGAAATGCCGGAGGAATAAGCGTTCGCCAGAGTCGTATAAATCATGTTGCAAAATGACGTCTTCGGAGGCATCTTATCGGCTACCCAGTAGACCCACAGAAAACAAACACTGGTCGATTTTTGGGGTGTACTACGCGTGCCCCCTTAGCATAGAATGCGCAATATCTACCTGCGAAAAACAATCTAATTAAATCCTTCTCTTCCTTTCGCCTGCTGCCTCCGCCTGCCTGCACGAATTGGAAGATCGAAACACAATGCCGGCGATAAATCCACTTAGGCACAAATAATGCGCTTATTTATGAGGCGAGCCGACGCTGATACTCTCGAGGCGATAGGCTGGCGAAGCTGCGTCAGTTATTGTTTGTTTTATTAGCGTTGTTTTAAACGAATTACGGATTAATCATATTGCTAAACGATGCGGCCGCGATGCGATCCCGCGGCCCCGAGACGAGCAAATGAGCGAGATGATCGACGATCGGATAAGTGGTTGGATGGCGGTCGCCAATTTTAATTATACCGTGGGCCAGTCTAATTGCAGGTTATTATATTCCTTGCATCACATCATGACTCAACCGGCAGAAGGAATCTTGAAAGGCGCTGTATTTTGAGTTTCTCCTTGGTGTTAGTTTGCTGGTAAGTTTCCCTTTCAGTGGAAGCCAGTCTCACGTTTGCCATTTTCGTATTTTTTAGCTTTTTAACTTTTAATTTATTAGTATGATGAGAGTAGTCATTAATGTTCATCGGAGACAGTGATTATGTAGAGATTTATTAGGACTTTTTCATGTTTTTGAATTTAAAAAAAAAATTAAAAAATTCTCCGGTAGGAAGTTAGCGGTTAAACACAGCCTGGTAATCTGGTTGATGTTTCTGCAAAAATGAATGGTTTTGCTGTCTGAATGAGAATTTTTTTTTAGAAATTACCACTCTGAAGTTAATAGCAAAACCTAGCTACAAGAATTTGTTAGCGTTTTTTTAAAGAAGTGTGATTTAATATGTTACTGAGTGTAGCCAGATGGAGCAGACCACGGCCTGTGGAACTGAACAAAGTTTATAATTTTACATTGAAGTGTCCATAAGGCACTATAAATGTCTGATTGTCTTAGAAACTAAAAGAGTGTAACACCTGTAAGTCACATCAAAGATCCAAGATGATTATATACTGAACTGGCCATAAAGTTATTTAGTTTCCAAGATAAACCGTCATTATCTGGAGAATTAGATGGGTATACCATTTGAAAATAACATCAAAAGTAGAAAAAATCGCGAAATGCAAATGTA
>JAODAC010030011.1:0-15167 GCA_027575185.1 Mimaenictus wilsoni
TGGAGCTGGTAGCTCACCGGACTGCTTTAAATTAAACTACTCCAGCGAGCTGGGGTTGATGTTGTGGTAGCGGTCCATAACAAAAGGTATGGATGGGGTATGAGTACATGAGGTGTGTGTGGTATACGAGTGGCGTTGACCTTGTTATATGTGAGGGGGTGTTGAATAGTTTGGAATGCACGGGTGGGAATGTAAGAGACTGGTTGGCAGAGGGAGGAGAGAATGTGACAATAATGAGGCAAATTGTGCAAGAGAAATGGAAGCGGAGAAGAGGGATAAGACAATAGAGTAACAGAGTGGATTGGTATAAAACACGTGTATTTGTATTTATTTGGTTTGTAAATATTATTAATTTATTGTGGAGTTTTTAATGTAATGTGAAAGTTTACTGGCGAAGGATTTTGTATGGATGCAGTTAAATGCCAAAATAAAGGAGATCTACTACTATAATTACTGAAGCGCAGCACCCCGGTGGTATAAGCACTGCTAAATTCTCTCGTTCGTTTTTACACGATAGACACTCGCGTTACTCGCTGAAATGGCGTAACTTAGGTGGAATAAAAACACACTCGAACCCTTAAAACGTATATTACAGCACGACCTTCCGCTTCAACCACCAACACGAGAGAGAGAGAGAGAGAGCTTCTCCCACGCGTCATATCATCAAGCTTGCCCACAAGCTCCCCCTACCGTCGTACCCAAAACAGCCCACATAACTTGTCCGCAACCAACATTACATCTTTGACAATATAATTTCCTCCAAACAATTACTATTAAAAACGTATGCAGGTGTAAGTGACGGCAAGATTAGAAACATACTAATTGCGAAATTGTCTATAAATAGAAGAAAGAAGCAAAGTCTCTAACTAGATTTGCACACCTACAAGTCTTAAAGCTTTGGATTTGTCTTTAAATTTTCTAAAAATGAAGAAACATCGCTTGATCCTCTTAATAACTCTAAGAGATAATCCGTTTCAAAATGTGTAGAATGTAACTGCTCGTTTATTGCTCACATGAGAGATAAGTAATTTCAACACCTTCAAGTCTAAAGGTAGGGGTGTGTAACCCTTTTTATGGTCGGGCCTGTGAAAATGTTGAATTATTTTGGTGGGCCGCACATCAATCAGTGGCCTCCGCACAAATATGTTCGGCGGGCCGCATAATGCTCATTAATGAATTAAAGTATTAAATTCGTCTTTAAATTTGCTATAAAATCGCTTAACCCCCTTAATAACTTTAAGAGATAATCCGTTTCAAAATATGTATATTGTAACTGCTCATTTATTGCTCACATGACAGGAAAGCAATCTATAACACCTATAAATGTTACAGCAGGGGTGTGTAACCCTTTTTATGATCGGGCCTGTGAAAATGCTGAATTATTTTGGCGGGTCGCACATCAACCACTAGCTTCCGCACAAATATGTTCGGCGGGTCGCATGATACTCATTAATGTATCAAAGCATTAAATCCGTCTTTAAATTTCCTATAAAATGAAGAAACATCACTTAATCCCTTTTATAACTTTAAGAGATAATCTGTTTCAAAATTTGTACAATGTAACTTCTCATTAATTGTTCACATGATAAAAAAGCAATTTCTAACACCTTCAAGTCTATAGGCAGGGGTGAGTAACCCTTTCAATGGTCAGCCCTGTAAAAATGTGGGATTATTTTGGTAGGCCGCACATCAATCAGTGGACTCCGCATAAATATGTTCAGCGGGCCGCATGATGTTCATTAATAAATTAAAGCATTAAAGCCGTCTTTAAATTTCCTATAAAATGAAGAAAAGCGCTTAATCACATTATAAACTTTAAGAGATAATCCGTTTCAAAATTAGTAGAATGTAACTGCTCATTTATTGCTCACATGACAGAAAAAAAATTTCTAACACCTTCAAGTTACAGGTAGGTGTGAGTAACCCTTTTTATGGTCGGGCCTGTGAAAATTCGGAATTATTTTTGCGGGTCGCACATCAATCAGTGGCCTCTGCACAAATATGTTCGGCGGGTCGCATGATGTTCATTAATGTATTAAAGTATTAAATTCGTCTTTAAATTTGCTATAAAATGAAGAAAAATCGCTTAATCCCCTTAATAACTTGAAGAGATAATCAGTTTCAAAATGTGTATATTGTAACTGCTCATTTATTGCTCACATGACAGAAAAGTAATCTATAACACCTATAAATGTTAAGGCAGGGGTGTGTAACTCTTTTTATGATCGGGCCAGTGAAAATGCTGAATTATTTTGGCGGGCCGCACATCAACCAGTGGCCTCCGCACAAATATGTTCGGCGGGTAGCATGATACTCATTAATGTATTAAAGCGTTAAATCCGTCTTTAAATTTCCTATAGAATAATGAAAATAACACTTGATAAAGCATGTGACAGGACAGTAACCTCTGTCCCCTTCCAACGAAGCTACCATACACCCGAAAATCACCTTATTCACCTTGACAAAAATTTGATGCTATCTTCTTATTGGTAACCAAAACTTTAAAACTTGAATGCTATTGGAAAGCAAAGCAGCAATTAACCATTAAAAACCAGATAACCCGTAAAACAAAGTGATTTAGCACCAATTTCTATTTGTCTTTAACTAAACACCTTCCTCCAATTGACATTTCTCTAAATTAGGAAGTGATTAATTCTATTTATAGACTCTTTAAACTTTAAATAAAGACACAAGGTCCTCGACACCAGGTCCTTAACACTTCTGAACCCTATTAAAGTCCAAAAACCACCTAGAGGCAAACGTAAACACTGACCACCCAAGTAGAGAAACCAATCATGGAGACAAACACCTCTTTCACACAACACCATCTCCTCTTGATCTTCATCAGCTTCACCATCTTCAAATGATCGCGACGCCTCCCACGTGTCAAGGCGAGCAATTAACCTAAACTTATTATTTAATGTTGAAACGTTTAACGCTCCGCGTTCTTTTCTCGCCGTTGCGGGTCGTTGACAATCAAGACCACGACTGCCATTTTTCTTCATTCCTCATCGTCGCAGCCACATACACACACACACACACACACACACACACACACACACACACACACTTGTAGACTCCTCGAAAAACCCGGTGATCGTGAGAAGAGCGTAAGGCACGCAATAAAATTCCACATCGGCAAACACAGAATGATTAAGAGAGACAAACATATAAAGACAAACATATAAGGGAACGAGAAAGAAAGAGAGGCTGGTAAGCTGGTACCGTCCCGAAAAAATTATCCCAACCCAACCCAACCCGAACGCCGCATTCTCGAAGGTATCAAAACGGCGCGCCGGAGACAAGTTATTCGAGATATTCAAGCAGATATAAAAGATGCGCTGGATAAAACGTCATCTTGACCGATGACCGGCCAACAAAGACCACGCTAAACCAACCAGACTAAGCTAAACAGCACGAGCTGAAGTTTCTTGGGATGCTCTTTAGGTTTTAATTTTAAATTTAAAAACCTATGAAAATCATAGAAATTGTGAAATATGTTCTTTGGTATTTGCAGTGTTGTTAACTAACCTAACTTTACTATTCTTAATTTATCTTTATTTATTTTACAACCTTTTCTACCACATAGTGGTGTAAAGGATTAGTAGTATCTTTCATCCGACCCGATCCGGTCTCGCTACTGATGGTACTGTTCTGAACTATTGTGCATATGTTTTTTTTTTGAGGACCGTTGCAAGCGAATCGCCCAACCTTCGTTCGCGTTTTTACCGCGAAATCAGGAGTTCGCGGACGGCCCCACAGCTTCTTGTTGAGTGGGGAGACCAAGTGAGTGGTCACCCATCGACGTCCGACGTTGCTTAACTGCAGTGATCTAACGAGCACTGAGCTCCACAACGCGTCAAGCCGCCGCTATTCTTAATTTAACGTGTCCTTAAACAATCTATAAACTAATCTAACTTTAAAGTAGGCCTGGGCAAATGACGGCCCGTGCGAAAGTTTGTCTGGCCCGTGAAACATTATATATATTATTATTAAAAACACAAATATTAGTTTTTGTATTTTTAGTAATTTTTAGATAAAATATTAAGCAATACTTATAAATTTATTTTAGATTACCCCCGGGGTATAAGATCCGACAACTTTAGCAAAAACTATACTTAAACTTAGAAAAAAGTATATTTGAAAGAGTCTTCTGTCACTTGTTGATTGAATAACAACATGCACATATATACCAAACTATGAAATTTTGTTTTGAACAAACGACTTAAAACGACATAAAATCCCATTAACACAAATTATTTCTATATATATGTACTACACGCACAAAATGTTTCATTCAAGTTTCATTCAGTGTTGGACAGTTGGAACACTCTCCCTGCAAGATGAAATGGAGAAAAAACGAAAACCGATCTGAACATGTGTAGAAGTCATGAATCCATGAACGGTATAGACGAGGACGCACCAAAGCCGACGAAATGCGAAGCCGAAGCGTGTTCGCTGTGTGAATGCATTGGGCTTCGAAATTCGAAGCTCGACGAAGCGAAGCAAGCCGGTGTAAAAGTCCCCTTACAAATCTCTGGCGAATAGTTTTAAAACACACCGCTAACATTTACAAACGCAAAGATACTTAAATCACACTTTTTAAGCCTTATTAAGCAACCACGTAAATTAATCACTTTTTTATAACTTGCACTCACTCTACGTCTTCAATGTAGAAACAAACAGGGATCGAAGATGACCATGACTTGGTACGCTTAACACGCGTTCACGTTTCGCGGTTTTCTTCCTCCACCGGAATGATTTGCTCAAAGAAAAGCGCCGCTAAAAAGCGCAAAAGATGGCCCTCTTCACGTGCATGCACACACTCTTGCACGCTCGTATTCACCTGTATATGTACGCCAAACATCCGCACACAAACATCGACCACATAGCATCAGCACTGCGCGATGTGTCTGCCGGTTTTATTCGTATTATATACGGCTGGTGCGATCTGTATCTTTTAACTCTTCTCGGAATTGTAAATTTCGTGGCTCGAATTTACATCTTTTTTGAATAAAAATGAGGCGGCGGCGGCGCGTCGAACTTTTACGAGTCCACAATAACATTCGCTTGCTAAGGCTCGCCTTCTTCCCTTCTTAATATGTGCGTTTCTTTTTAGTACTTGAAACTCGAAATAAGGGGAAAGATGGATATTTACTAGGATATACGGAGTGTTGAATGATTGTCCGCATCACCGACGCGTCGCGACGCTCTTGGGGAATTTTCAACCTCAAATATATTTTATGTTGGCAGCGTTGCTTAAGCTGCGCCTGCGCCAGGGTGAGTCTACCCCGAAACCCCGAAACTTTATAGCCCCTATTGACTTTTCAAGTACGATTGACCGCACCTTCATTATTAAGTTAATCGTTTTCAACACCGAAAAAATAATATATGCACTGGGTGTTGCAAACCCGGTTCTTCTTCCTGGCTGCGCTATTAAAAGAGAGCGACTGTTCATCGCGGTCACTTTCACTACCACCCGACATTGAACAGTATGTCCCTTCGTCTTGCATTTTTACTTTCCTCAACAAATTATATAAGAACTCGTAAAATATTAAAGATAATGTCACCCAATTTTGTACAGTTATTAACAATGATATAGTCTATAATCCTATTAAATTTGATAATTTTGATAACTTAAGTACTTTCGAAGATATAATCGTCAAAATTTTTGAAAAAATCACAACAAACTCGTGAAATTCGTGTTTTTTCTTTACAAATTTGTCAATAGCTTTTTAAATAATAAAGGTAAAAAATGTATAGGCCGAGTCATTTCGTAAGATCGACAATGTTGACGTCAGTAGATTAAACTTCAGCAATCTATATTATCGCTTCTAAGTAATTAATCAAAAGAACACTTACTGAATATAGCAAATGTACTTCTGAACCGATAGGTGTAAAATTTGTGTATACGTAAATATTGCAAATATAAATAAAAGTGCAATTTTTGAGACGAATCATTTCAACTCATTTTTCTGACTGGGGAAAAAGGTTGTTCAGATTTCTTATTTAAGATTTCTTGAGCGTCTCCAAGGTAATCAAAGTAAGCTTCCTCGAACTCATCACGAACTCTTTCGTCTAGCCAAATTCTGTTAGCTTTGTTTGTAGGTTGTCTAAGCGAATATGTAGTTTCGACGCGCTGAGATCTTTGATGTTAACATTCATTAATGCATCTACATATTTCCGTGTGTTTGTAAGCACTCTGCGCGCATTGCCACGAATTGCACGTTGTTCTGCAAGTTCACTGAAAACACCTTGATTCACGGTAGGTGAATTCGCGCGCGATACGTTCTCGAACGACATTTTTGGTTATGATCCGGTTCGTTTGGACCAAATGTGCGGATTATCCGCCCTTCGAAGGACCAGCGAATCACAAGTTGAAGATGATATCTGCTTAGGGGTTACATTCACAAACAGGGCACACGAACGTGTTTTTAAACTATATATTGTGACACTATATAAAAAATGTGTAAAAATGTAAAACATGTAAAAAAAATGTGCAATAGTAGACACGCTTCCTACTATTGTTAGTGAGAAAACTACTATTGGCGGCAACGCGCAGAGCAGCACCGCGTTTCCATCCCATACGACATCTATTGGCTCATTTCTGAAGAAAGGTGGTACCGTCACACTTGAGACATCTTAACCTAACCTAGTCCAATTTAACGTCATAAACTGTCTTAACACATTCTGAAATTAATAAAATTTGCACTAAACTAACTGTACGCGCCCGAGCGCGTGGTGAGCCTACCCCAACCTATGCGCATGGTTGCTTGCGCACCAAGCCATTTTCACCCTTTGTGCGCATGCGCTGCGTACCGAGCTTAAGAAGCTTTGGCTTCATCATGTAAATATTTTGTAAATATATTCACTTTGTATCCAGCATTCAACCAAGTAAGTTCTATTTTCTCCATCATTTCTCCTACATTTTCGTGTCGTGTAATTCGTGTGTTGTCGCCGTAACTTGTCGGCGTATCGAACTTACTTTGCTGGTGAAGTCATTAAAGCCTTTTGAATAAGGCTCTGCGATCTTATACATCGCAGGGACATAATCTCGTCAAGTCGCTAACGCGCAAACACTAACTTAACCTAACTTAAACCTGATAAAATTAGGTTTAATTGTGGTTTAAATAACTCACATTCAATGAATCTAAAATTAAAAGAATAGAAAGTGAAAATCTCAGAATAAACATAAAGTTAAACAAGTAAAAACTAAATAATATCCTGACAAATCTTATAACAACTCGCCTCCCGTGCTAAGTGCCTGCCGAACGATGCCTGGATGTAAACATAATCAAATTTATTAATAGAAATAAAAATTTTATTAGGCAATTTATGTGTTAGTGTCGTAGACGGATGCACGCATACACATTCGCAAATACATCGTAGTGCTGCGGAGGCGGTTGGAATAGGTAGGTAGATAGGTAACAAGGCACACAACTTTGCTTCGTGTGTTGCCGCCATGTCATCGCATCGTCGCGGCTGCCGCCGTCGAGCGAAAAATAGTGGCCCGCTGCATTCCACGCCGCCGTAAATGAAATAATAAATTGGGAGGACAGAAATATAAACAGGAGACGTTAATATATTGAAGGCGGAACGATGGCAGGGCGGTTTTGCATGCCTGTCTGTCGTGGCGATTATTAATGGAAGGTGACGTCATGACGTCGACGACAAGCAGGATGGGTCGGTGCGGCAGGCAAGCAAGCAGGCAGAGAGAAATTCACGAATGTCCCGGGTCCCGACACGCCGACCCACCTAGAGTCGTAGTCCGAGCGAAGAGCAATAGCGAACGTGTCTAAACCCATATAGAACAAGATGGATTATAAATATAAATATCCTTGAGTGGCGAGCGAGAATAGTTTAATTGGTTGCCGCCGCTGCGTGACGTTACAACGTGGTGACATACTGCCAAGGAAAAATTTTAATGTCAATTCTAATTAGAACATTATTTATTTGTTGGTAAAGGTATGTCATTTCATTCTTTCTTCTTTATTACTTTTTACACAGATTTGTAAACTTTGTCAAACTTGTGTGCATTTAAAGTTAATTTAATTTAGTTACTACTTAACTGCTAAGTTCTAACTTAACTGTATAGTACCTAACCCTATCTTAGCTCAACTCTTTTGATTTGATTTATCCTAACATTACAAGGGGAGAATCTCAATTGTCCGTCTCAGATTTGCATGAAATTTGTTGTATAAGTTTTCTCGCCGTTTTGAGCTGTTTGTCCGAAAAATAAATCAATGTTTAGATACAAACTAAAGCAGGTATTCATTACTTCAAACCTAGAATTTTAAGGATAAAGCTTGGGAGATACGTCGTGCAATAATTTGAAGTGAACTGTAATCTGCATAAAACATTTACTCGCGTTCGATTCTGCTCGTTTTGAGGCACAGTTTAAACTATATTTTAACTATATTAAATATTAAACTATCAACATGAAACAAGCGTTAAAATGTTCCTCAACTCTTCTACTTTAAACTGATATGAATATTATTACAATTCGTTTTTGATAAGTCAGCCATTTCTGACATTTAAAACGACACACTTCTATGAAAACTGCGTTTTCATCTTCTCTAATCAACCCAAAACATTTACGCGCGCTCGTTTTGAGACCCAATTTAAAATATGTTTTAAATATATTAAATATCAAGTTATCAACGTGAAAGAAGTGTTAAAATATTCCTCAACTCTTCTACTTTAAACTGATAGGAATATTGTTACAATGCGTTATTGATAAGTTAGCCATTTGCGACGTTTTCAACTTCTGTAATCCGCCAAAAACATTATCGCCCGCTTGATTAGCTCATTTGAGAGACAATTTAAAATATATTTTAAATATATTAAATATTAAGCTATCAACATGAAACAAGTGTTAAAATGTTCGTCAACTCTTCTACTTGAATCTGATATCAATATTATTACAAATCGTTTTTGATAAGTCAGCCATTTCTGACATTTAAAACGACACACTTCTATGAAAACTGCGTGTTCATCTTCTCTAATCCACCCAAAACATTTACGCGCGCTCGTTTTGAGACCCAATTTAAAATATGTTTTAAATATATTAAATATCAAGTTATCAACGTGAAACAAGTGTTAAAATATTCCTCATCTCTTCTACTTTAAACTGATAGGAATATTGTTACAATGCGTTATTGATAAATTAGCCATTTGCGACGTTTTCAACTTCTGTAATCCGCCAAAAACATTATCGCACGCTCGATTATGCTCATTTTGAGAGACAATTTAAACTGTATTTTAAATATATTAAATATTAAGCTATCAACATGAAACAAGTGTTAAAATGTTCGTCAACTCTTCTACTTGAATCTGATATCATTATTATTACAAATCGTTTTTGATAAGTCAGCCATTTCTGACATTTAAAACGACACAATTTTATGAAAACTACGTTTTCATCTTCTGTAACCCACCCAAAACATTTACGCGCGCTCGTTTCGAGGCACAATTTAAAATATATTTTAATTATATTAAATATTAAGCTATCAACATGAAACAAGTGTTAAAATATTCCTCAACTCTTCTACTTTAAACTGATATGAATGTTGTTACAATTCGTTCTTGTTAAGTCAGCCATTTGCGACGTTTTCAACTTCTGTAATCCACCAAAAACATTATCGCACGCTCGATTATCCTCATTTTGATGGACAATTTAAAATATATTTTAAATATATTAAATATTAAGCTATCAACATGAAACAAGTATTAAAATGTTCCTCAACACTTCTACTTGAATCTGGTATCATTATTATTACAATTCGTTTTTGATAAGTCAGTCATTTGCGACGTTTTAAACGACACAATTTTATGAAAACTGCGTTTTCAACTTCTGCAATCCACCCGAAACATTTACGCGCGCTCGTTTCGAGGCTCAATTTAAAATATATTTTAAGTATATTAAATATTAAGTTATAATCGTGAAACAAGCGTTAAAATATTCCTCAACTCTTCTACTTCAATCTGATTTGAATATTATCTAAATTCGTTCAAGGTAAGTCCGCTATTTGTGATGTTTTAAAAAACATAATTTTATGAGAACTTCGGAAAACCAACATAGAAGTTCGTTTTCCACCCTTATCCGATCTCGGGGTAGTTGCCATAGGTATCAAATTGTTCCATATAACATATGTAAATCAAATGTTAAGCAAAAACTATCCTCTCCAAATCTAAAATAATATAACCTAGTAAACTTATGAACGTTATATCCTTTTCCGAGGGTTAAACTCTTCAAGTCTTTTAGAAAATTTACAAAAGTAATCCGCGGAAGATAACAGAGATTAAGTTAGAAAAAGCGTCGCATTAAGGAGCACCGACAGGGTCGATGGTTTTGATATGATTTTCAGCGTTTCAGCACGCCGCATTCCATTCAAGAAGCTGCACGCAGTCCCAGTGCCGGGCCACCAGTGTGATCCACAGGTTGAAAAGTTTTTCGAACTCTCCGACGGCGACGACGGCGGAGCTTTTTCTCCTCCTTCGCCTCCCTAGACGGGGTTAGCTGTCCCGTTTTCCTAGGTCTGCGCGCAGAAAACTCTCTTCTCTCTTTAGGCGATAGACGGCGCGGCAGAGGACCGCGACGACCCGGCTATTAAAAACGTACACACTCTCCGTAGCCCTTCTTTGCACGCTGGGATTACAGCAGGGCCTGCAGTTTACTGCCGGCACGATACGATGAAGGAATGACGCCGACACGACGTCGGTGTGCGCTTGTGTACTGGTATATATTGGTATTAGTGTCATATCGGCGACAGCCGAGAGAAATCGGTAACAACAGCGCGAAACCTTAGCTAAAAATCTTTCAATTCAATCTTACCAATGTTGGATTGAAATATGGAATGATTTTCGAAAAGCTGATGGTTTTCTGCAATCTAAAAAGCAGCCTATCATGATATAGAAGTTCTCTCCTGATTATTCACCCTAGAGCCATAGTTGTAATGCATCACCCAGATTTATTTTAAGTATAGGGAAAATAGAATAGTTTCTGCACATCTCAAGATTAGATTGATAATTATAAGTTGAGTATGAACCAAGATATAAGGTAATAAAATATTAGTTACACAGAAATGAATTGAAAATTACATAGTGAGACAATCCACAGAATTGAAATTTTCTGGTACTTGCAATAGGTATCCCTGATTGATATTAGATACAGTAAAAATAGGACGTTTTCTACTTATAATGGTGATGGAATGATATTAATAGCTTGCATATGAACAGAGATATAATCAAATAAAAGCTCACCAAAAATACAAGGATTGAAAATTTTGTAGTGAAATTATGTACATTTCGCTCAATACAAAATTCAAATTTTAATATATATCTTATACATCTCCCTGATTTATATTTATAGTACTGAAAATATACTAGTTTCTGCACATTATAAGATTAAATTGATAACTATAAGTTTAGTATGACCCAAGATATAAGGTAATAAAATAAAAGTTATCCAAAAATGAATTGAAAATACCATACTGAGCATTCCACAAAGTAAATTGAAATTTTCTGGTACTAGCAATGGGTATCTCAGATTTATTTTATATACATTAAAAATAGAACAATTACTACTTCTAATAGTAACGGATTGATATTAATATCTTAAATATGAACAGAGATATAATCAGATAAAATGTTACTAAAATAAAAAAAAAAGTTACGTAGTGAAATTATATACCCCTCGCTCAACACAAAATACAAATTTTATCACAATTCTAATACATCTCCCTGATTTATATTTTGTACAGTGAAAATAGAATTGTTACTGCATATAAAAAGATTGAACTGGTAGTTATACCTTGTATATGAACTCAGATATAGTGTAATGAAATAGAAGTAATACAGAATTGAAAAATACGAAGTGTGGCTTTCTGTCAAACAATAAAATGAAACTTTATGGTTTTTGCAACACACATCCCTAAATTATTTTAGATACAATAAAAATAGACCAATCACTACTTATAATAGTCATGGATTGATATTTATAACTTGAATATGAACTTAGATATAATCATTTGAAATGATACTAAACTAAAGATTAAAAGCTATGTCATGGCATAAATTTCACATAAAAAAATCAAATTTGGTCAAAGTTCTAATTCATCTCCCTAATTTATTCTTGATATAGTCAAAATAGAATAGTTTTAGCATATAAAAAGATTAGATTGATAATTATACCTTTAGCATGAACTAAGATATAATGTATTGAAATATAAATAATGCAGAAAATAATTGAAAATTACATAGTGAGAGATTCCACCTAAAAGTAAATTGAAATTTTATGGTACTTCCGGTAAGCATCCCTAATTTATTTTAGGTACAGTAAAACTAGGACAATTATTATTTATAATAGTGATGGATTGATATTAATAGCTAGAATATGAATCGAGATATAATCAAATAAGATGTTACCAAAATACAAAGATTGAAAATTGTGTAGTGAAATTATGTAAATTTCGCTGAACAAAAAATTCTAATTTTAACATACTTCCAATAAATCCCCCTAATTTATTCTTGGTATAATGAAATTAGAATAGTTTATGCACTTAAAAAGATTAGATTGATATTCGTACCTTTAGCATGAACTAAGATATAATGTAATGAAATATAAATAATGTAAATACGAATTGGAAATTATATAGTGTGAGATTCCATTATTCCACCTAAAAATACGTAGAGGATTTTGTAAGATATTCAAACAATTCCACTTGGGAAGGTTCTGGGTATTGACTATGAATACCCAAAAACAAAATATTGTAAGAAATTTTCATTCTAACTTCTTCATAACTACACTTCAACAAATTTGAAACGCAATTAAAAATGGAAAATTTTCAAACGAACGTTAGTATAGAGAGAGAGAGAGAAACTTAAAAAACGAATGAAAATTTATGTGCAAATATTGTGTACGCCGACTTTAATGGGACTGCGTCACCATGAAATCTATTAAGTTAGGTTTCCTGCAACCAAGAATGGCTGGGTGAGATGGAAGACGAAGCTGTGCGGTGGGCTGGTATGGAAAGGGGAAATGGATTTCTGTATCAACAGCGGAAAACGGTTTTCCCTCTGAATGCGCACTTGGGTACTAAGTGAATGCCTGCCCTTCGCGATTAACACTATCGACAACCGATTACCAGGCATTAACGTAAGCAAACGAAAACGCCCTAGTCACGTTGATTAGACCAACTCACACTACATATTATTTCGCGAAAAATATAAATATAAATGTGACGTGTACACTTGGACTCATTGTATTCATAACTTTTTGATAATGCCATGTCAAGGAAAAGGCTGCGATAACGCAGACAACGCAGCAAAGGCAGCTAGGAAGTAAACATTGCGTTTGCCAACAACGAAACATGATAGCGAAACCTATTAAAAGTATGCCGGATGATTATTTGCAATATTACGCTTGCAGGACAGTAAATAAACAAAACTTACCTATTTTCCTGCTGGCTGATTGTTAATTGGGGAATTTCCTGATGGTTAAATTGTCGTTGAAAGCTGCCTGAAGACTCTCGTTGCAGGATGTTGCAGGACGTTGTAGAATTAAGGCTACATCCAGTTTCTCCTAATTTTTGCACACAACACCGAAATATTACACTCACAGGCTTTTTTCCACACTTGTTCCCAGCAGAAATTGTAATATTCGCAGGAATTTAGGTGTAATCCTGCTTAGAAGAGAATAATTTTGTTTCTGTGGGTGGATTTGTTTAACTAACGTACACTCAAGGTAACATTGTTGTTAGGTAGTGATATTAAGAATCCTGCAGGGATTTTAGACGAAGAAACGTGAAAAAATCGCGAAATAAAACACGCGCGAAAATTTCAGCGGCGTAGCTGCACGCGGAGCGTTCCTGCGTCGACTGAGGCACGGATACGCGCCTCGTCGTGTTCCTGCTGTCGACGCGGGTGCCGGCAATATACACACAGTCAAACATCGGCCGGCGTCGCACGCCTTCGTGCGTCTATAGCAGGAGAGAGAAACACACCAGCAACGCTCTCCCGACACGCTGCGTTCAAGCAGTGCGCGGAGGTTTTACGTCTGGCTGTTGAGGTTTTAGCTGTGTTAGTTAGAAGTACATGTAGTTGATTGTAATTGTGAGCGTGTGCGATTTCAGCAGGAGCGAGTTTTCGGTATCTGCACGATTACGGCATGCACCTGGGCGCTGTGGCACGGAACTGGCCGTGTGAGAGGCGAGTGTTGTGCCGCCGCTGTCGGTGCTGCCGCTGCGGTGTGTGCGCGCACCCTGCTGGCTAGCGTTCTTGCAGGCGCTGCGCCGCTGTGGCCGAACAGTGCGTGCTTCCTGACGAGACGAGCGCTCTCGTCGAAGTGACGCCGGCGAGTGCTGCGCGACTGGCTGGCCTGTGGTTGCTATCGCATGCTGTGCGAGGCGCAGCAGGAATGTTTCGTTTAACCGGATGACGATAGATTCAAGTATGTTTAAACGGTATATTTGAAAATACCGTTTGTTACTTTTTGTTTTCAACTTCGCACTAAATTGGCAAATTTTATATAAAATCTATATAGATGCCATATTCTATATATTAAAATGTTTTATCATACATCCGAAAAAAAAAACAGTAAAATATCTGGGTATTGAATTTGACAACAAAATCGCATTAACAAAACAGGTCATGCAAATGAAAACTCAGGTCCAGATAAGATTGTCAAACTATAACCTATGGAAAAGAAGGTATTTCTACCATAACAACCACTTGCATCTACAAATCCATCTGTAGACCCATCCTTGACTATTACTAGTGGATAGTGGATAGTAGGATAGTGGATGGGTCTAGGATCGTCTTGCTAGTCAGTACTACCAACAGAACAAAACGCATAATTAAGTTAGCGGAAACAACAGCACTGAGAACCATAACCAAACTCCGACATCCTAATAACCCTTTTCATAACCCTTCGAACTATTCACTACTATTCACCAAAACCAAAATCCAAACCCCATCAACATGCCTGCGGCATATCTAACTTCTAGAAAAATTCAAGAGTATCCCAATTAAGTTGGCTATCATTGAAACGCTTTGTATCCTTTTCACTGAAAACTCCTAAAAAAACTCCTGATCTATCTATCTATCTATCTATCTATCTATCTATCTATCTATCTATCTATCTATCTATCTATCTATCTATCTATCTA
>JAODAC010030022.1:0-15165 GCA_027575185.1 Mimaenictus wilsoni
GTATTAACTCCCTCGTTAAGGTACCCCAGCCAAGTGGTTGCTTTTCTAAGTTGCGAAACTTAGAAATAATCCATACACTGCATCCGGACTCCGATCTTCAACACTCATATTTTTTACACTATTTATTTTTCTATAACATTTATCTTAAATCTATCATTTAATGTATTTATTGTTGTATCATGTATACAAGGAAATTTTAAAATTGGTGGTTTCAGGTACATGTCATCACTTTCATCATAATGTTCATAATAAAACATTGGTTTTTCTTTTGTTTCTGATCGCAGAAATTCTGTATCAGCCTGTATATAACGAGATGTCTTTATCTCATAATCAGCATAGGAACATGGAAAACAAATGACCTCCGTATGTTATTTTCTTGTTTTGACTTCACTGTTTATATCTGCAAGATTAATGTCCTAGTTTATTTTGTATATTCTAAGCAGCCAGCAAAGTTGGTAGGAAGCAATAAAATATGAAACAAAGTATTAATCACGAATCAGTATTGCTTTAACGCAATGTATTGTTAAGTGGAAAGATAAACATAAATTCTAACTATAATTCACGTACGGCAATAACGTAATGCAGATATTAATGATTGGATTATATAAATCATGTCGTGTCAACTATCAATTAAATATTGAATGCTTTTCCAGTTTACACCATAAACGTGCTTGAAATGTACTAAACATTCTATTATGTTTATTCGTTTGGCTGTCGGCATCACAAAGTAATGCTTAACTAGCACTCGCCCAACTAAATTATTCTTTCATGTGCTTAAGTTTGGCTATTGTTGATGCACGAAATGCATTTTTCAACTAGACTTTCGGCGTGTTAGAGTTCTTCAAACGCCTTATAGATTTCGGCAAACAATCGACATTTTAAATTATAGATCTGATGAGAATTTATTTCATCAGCCTGATGAAGCCACTATGTAGGCAAAACAATAGTAGCAGTTTCGACATAAATAAAAGTTGAACATTCTCAATAAAAAAAGTTGCTTATTAATTTATGTTACTGAGGCACCAATGTATCTTATATGGCATTCATGTATATGATCTGTGATGGCATTCGTTGTTGTTCTGGTATTTGTTATCGTTATATATTTGTTTTGGAGGGTTATTTGTAGTACTTGTTTCTGTAAAACAACTTGTTGATTGCTTTCGGTATACTGATAGTTGTATATTAATAATTAATTAGAGAATTTTGCCCAGTCAAGTGATGACGCTGAGGTATGTTCAATGTTTGCTGACCATACGGTCCTAGGTTCGATTCACGTAACCGAGTTGCTTAGCTACTTTCTGGTAATGATTGTCGTTGTTCCTCTTGTTGTGGTTGGTTTGTCGAGAATCGGAGTCTTTTACTACATATGAATTGTTGCTTCGTGAAACACTTACAATTAGCAACACGACGAAGAATAGAATAATACTTTAACTTAACGTTGATGTTAATTTTCGAATCTGCCCAACTGACGCCTATCAAGATTAGAACAAGACTGCTTTTATTAAACTATGAAAATATTAAAGTATTTATTGTATAATTGTATAATTTATTGTATAAGAGAGGATAGGTTGACATGTACAAAGGGAATAGGTGAATGCCTAAATAAAGGTTGCTTATATATATTAGACTAAAAACTCCAAAAAGAAACTTAACTTAAGAAAAATCTACCAAAGTTTTGTGCGCGGATGGCATTCTCGCGTTGCAGTAAAAAGTACCTTAGGTATACAAAGATGGGTGCAAGAGATAACTAATTGACTACCAACGTATTTTCAAAAACAAACAATTGTCTGAATTTTCTGCAAGGTCCAAAGCCATAAAAAACCTTTTAACTTTCTCTAACATTACAATAAGAATCAAAACCTTAACTTGAAATACATAAAATAGAAAACGACAGCCTTTCCTTGAAATGTTTAAAAACCCTAATTTGAAGCACACAAAGTTATAACATTCGCACAAGTCATAATATTTTACATTCAAAACCAACAAAATACCAAAACACAAACAGGCACACAACACTCTTAATTCTGTTGTTTGCTTTCGGAATACTGTTAGTTGGTTATTAATTTGTATTATTAAGGAAGTATTGGTTGATTGCTTTCGTATATTTGTTTTCGTTGTATCTGAGAATTTGGCAATAATTATTATTTATAACAAATACTTTTTATTGGTTTTGGAAATAATTTATTCCCAATACAAAATCTATGTGAAGGTTGCATTACTGTTTATTTTAGTGCCAGTGATTTTCCGCAGTAGCCTACAGCGCCATGCTTGCACCAATGAGCATCCAGGCAGTTGCACATCTATATCTATATAATCTATGTGATCTAGGTCCGCAACGACCCATCCGGAAAAGTGAAATTTGAGGTTATCATAGAGCCAAGCAAGTAGTCTTCGTTTATCTAGTGATATTGTTGATCATTTTTAGCAACTACGACGAAGAAATTTTATACGCAAATCAAAATGATGACGGCTGTGCAAACAACAGGGGCAATGATGAATCAATCTGGAATCCCGGATAAAATGTGGCAACCACCATTCGTCACCTTAGAAACGTCGTAGGTTTATTATGAACGAACAAGTATGTACGTGTGTTTAATATTTGATTAATGTGCTTCCTTTTTTAGAATGGGTGAGATGACTATCGAATTATATTGGAAACACGCACCGTCGACATGCCGCAATTTTGCCGAATTGGCGCGACGCGGTTACTATGACAACACCGTCTTTCATCGAATAATACGCGACTTTATGATCCAGGGCGGTGATCCAACAGCGACCGGCAAAGGCGGTGTCTCCATCTACGGGTCGACGTTCAAAGACGAAATCCACCCGGAGTTGAAACATACCGGCGCCGGTATCTTATCCATGGCCAACTCGGGCCCAGACACGAACGGCTCGCAGTTCTTTATTACACTGGCGCCCACGCAGTGGCTGGATGGCAAGCATGCAATTTTCGGCCGCATCCACAGCGGACTGCAGGTGGTGAAGCGCATTGGGCTGACCGAAACCGACCGTAACGACCGCCCTACCGACGATGTATGCATACTGAAAGGAAGAGTTATCAAGAACTAAAACGTGTCATTGACGCAAAATCGAGGAATAAACTAAACGCAAAGAGCATTTAAGACAAAAGCACTACTTCAACATTCATATTAATAATATTATCATTGAGTTAATTTTGTCGTCGTATGAGAGAGAAAAGGATGTCACAAAAATGTGTGTGTAGGTCCGTGAATGCGACTTGGACATAATAGATAAAAATTAAAGAAATGAAAAAGTCGCAATAATGTCGCCTGCCCCCTACATTCACATTTTACTCTGTGTGTTATCAATAACTGAAATAATATTTATTATTTTGCTGCAATCATCCCTTAATTTCTTCTCCATGCCAAGCATGTCCGAAAGTATGTAGTATATATGTATAGTCAGCTAGTGGCCGGCACAAAACATACATCACCAGTCGTAACAAAATGAAACAGAAAATTCTGTAAAATTATAAACAGTGCGCTTGCTTGCTAGCTTGTTGCCTTGCTCCTTTCTCCATGTACAGTCGTCGTTTTTCTAAATTGAAATATTAACATTAAAAAGTAGACAAGAGAAAATCAATCTACATCTAGAGATCGCTCGCCCAATTCGCACGCAATGCCAATTAAATCATTCGTCTGCCTAATCTACAATTTCACCGGTTCCTCTCCTTTTCATCAATAACAACCATCTTCCACTCGCAACTAAATTATACAAAATTATATCAACTGAACTAGTAAAACTGTGACGAATAAACCCAATGCGAGATTCTCAAATATTCGTGGCATTGAATGAATATGCGACGGAGGAGGAAAGAACCCACTACACACACGCACATTCTTGACTCATTGATATTGAGCAGCGGCGAAATGTGAGAATTATTGCCGCACACTTGGTGCAACTTTATTAATGAATGGATGATGGTATAGGAGCGATGAAAACATAGATTTAGAGTCAATGGAAGTAGGTAGGAAAGTGTAGGTGTAGTCGGGATATGTGGGCAGGTTTTGCTAAATGTTTGTAGAAAGTGATTGGGTACGTGCGTGTGTGAATATATGTGAGTGTCCGTGGGTGGTGAAAGGGGGGATTGATTTGCTTGTCATGGCTTGACGCTTCAAATTTATCAAGTGCTGACCGAATTTTGACATCAAAGATTTGAATGCGTTTGTGTGGGGGGAGGAGGGGGCGGTGGCGTTGTGTGTTCTTTCTGCTTGATTGGTACATCTTTGTGTAAATTGTCATTGTTGGTTATCTTCCGTGGTAGTGGTTGGTTGTTTGTTTGTTTGCTTGCGGATTGACGGATGCGACTCTGCGGATGTTGTGCGCGAGCGCCGCCGCCACCATCGCCGTCGCGCAAAATTTCTCGCTCCAATTTAGCCGCTCTTAAAGAGCAGAATCGCCACCTGTCCAAGGTAGAAGTAGATGAAGTGGCGAGTCTCGTGCGTCACGTACGAGCCAAAGTTGCGTCCGACGATGCAGTGCCATGTGGGATTATATTTCTTGTCAAACTCCTTCTTGATGTACGCCGCAATATCCTAAAAAAATCGTATACACACACATAAATATATAAATTTGGAAAGAGGCGAAGTGTGCGAAAGGAAGCTAGAGGACATACCTTTTCAATGTTGTATTTTTCAATAGCTTGCGTGGCACAGTCAACAGCATCCTGCTGCATATCCTCGCCCATATCGGCATTCTTTATCACTGCTTTGCGGTCCGTCATTGTGCTGCTGCTACTGTTGCTAGCGCGATTGCCTTTTTTGGTAGTAGTTGCCTTTTTCTTGCTGTTCCCGGATTGATGTGCGTCACCGCCCTGCTGATTCTCAGGCCTACAAAACAAATGGTAACAATGAATGATTGTAGTACTGTTTCGTGTCGTTTCGCCCCTTGACACAACACCACACCACCCGCCCAAACAAACACCTCGCAATATCATACACGCGAAGATTGGGAATTCGAACAACAGCATGTGCCGTAACAGACATGCCACCAGCTCTCAACTTACTCTCTACGATAGATTGCCGCCTAATGGTAAGCAACTTGGTAGACAAGCAGGGTGGAAAACTAACAACCCTCGTTTTGCTTTATCAATAACACCCTTCTTCCCACACACACTCACATATATACACACATTAATCCATTTCAACATGCACACGACAAGCATTTCAATGAAATAATAATATCTCTTTCTGAGACACGACAATTCGCGAAACGCACGCTCGCACGCAAGTAGGCAGACCGTCAACTTACTCGAAATCAAACTAATGTTTTCCCCACGTATGGAAACAAATCAAGTTCGATGCAAATTTCGCAGACTGCTCGCTTTCACAGAGTGTGGGTGTGTGTGTGTGTGTGTATGTATGCGAATCGGTATGTACTAGATTATTATGCCTCTGTAAGTCGAGTGCTCCTCGATGGGATGGTTTGCTGCTTGTTAGATTATAATAAACACGGTGAAGATTTGGATTTGAGAATTTTTAAGCCTTTCCGTGGCAAAAGAGACGCGTGCGCCCGCGCGAAAAAAAAAGAGAAGAGGGAAAAATTGAAACGCACACACACCTGGTGGCAATCGAGCTACGCGAGGAGAGGAAAAAAGCGCACACTATTTATTTGCTCGCGATTTTTTCGAATTTGTTTCCCTGTTGCATGGATGCCAGTTTAGCACTTGTTTCGTCAAAGCCAACCTAATAACACCAAACACCTCTATTCTATTTCATTGACTACAATAAATATTGTTGTGGTAGCCACCAAATTTATAACTCTCAACGCACAAAACACGCACACACACGGCAAAACTCTCATACCCAGGTCGTGGGGATGATGATTGACTGGATAACGTCTAATGTCCCTCCTTCATTAAGCACCACAGGCTTTAATAATACTGCTGTCGATATATTATGCGTGGAATAATAGATTGTGTTACACTAACCAATATAAGTATATATATATATATAGCCGTCACTCGATTTTACACAGTTTGATATTGGCGAAGAGAAGGTAAATCGAAGAAACACACGCAACACCGGTCTCCACACAAGAGCGCGCGTGTGTGTTTGTGTGGCGCAAAATCAGTGCAGAGCGAGCACGTCTGCTGATTGGCTACGGCACAGAGTCTTCTGGCATCGTCGGCGCACAATTTCACCGACACAGAACGCCATCTACTAGCGCATGCGTCAATCAACAAACTAGTTTAAAACATGCAATCAGACAACTAGCACAACGAAAAACAGCCCAAGTGAGTGGTTAGTTACCAATGAATGCTCAATTTTATATTGTCACTAAATGTGGCTTTAACCGTGCCGACGGTGCTCATCCGACCATTCGTGAGAGTGACTGTGAAACAAAACAGTGTTCATGACAATTAGCTCGGAGGTATCGTACAGGAATATGTGTTAAGTCAGAAAATAGAGAGAGAGAGAGAGAGAGAGAGATGAATAAGAGAAAGAGGGGGAGTGAAGGAAAGAGATGGTGCAATAGAGAAAGGAACGTGGAAAGAAAGGATAGTGGCAATTTACCAGATGTGAGCAGCCACCCACAACGTATAACATCTACCAAATAGGAAAGTTAAAGCAAGGTTCTATTTATAAACAAGTTTGTCCCTCTTGATCTCCTACCCATTGTGCCCTTCATATCATTGATTTTACATTAAAATTACGGCGTCCACGTATCACTTATTGACAAAACAATCAACTGTATTTCGGCAACCACCCACACACGCGCGCCGAAACAAACACATGCTCGTGGACAAAGTGATAAATCTTGAGATGGACGAACGAACAATGCGTGCGCACTAGCTAAATAGAAAGCAACATACAGATGATTTTAGTCATAGATTTATATATAATACCTGCTGTGAAATGTTCTTTTGTCGCTAATGTGTTTCCTTCGGCTCTGGCAAGCTGACAATTTCCAAGACAAATCGTGACACACTCTTATTCGGTTGAAATTGTAGAAATTTCGTGATACACGTTGACGCTGAGCGGCGGTTTTATGCTGATACTGTGTCAGTGAGAAGCGTCGCGGCGCGGCGGCGGCCAGTGGAATCGATACAGCAATATCATATGTTCATGACGACTTTTGCCGGTCGCTTCGTGTAAACTCGCCAATATCATTCTCGCCTTCACTTCCAACGCCATCTATACGAAATCACAAACTTATTAACTGACAATGTCAATGTGTCATGGTGTCTGACATTCTGGCTAAAAGCAATAACAGTTATTTATTACACGTTGATCTTTCTTGTTTTTTTAATATACTCCATCGAATTATGGACTTGTCCAAGCAACCAAACGACAAGAAACTTCACCTCTGCAAATGGTATTTCAAAGGTATAAAGAAGATTTACTATTAATTTTTATGTGGTTGCTTGCAAGTAATTACTATTTGTGATGCTTTTTCCAGTTGGCTTTGCATTGTTACCCTTTGTGTGGACAGTCAACGCAGTTTGGTTTTTTTCGGAGGCATTTCGTAAGCCAGAGTACCCCGAACAGAAACATATTCGTCGGTGTAAGTACAATTTTGTAATAATATATTTATGAATTCTCGACGTATTTGAACAATTGCGGAGGTCGTTAGGGCGATCACTTGGTTCCCTCACACAATAAGCTGCTGCGAAACCGTCTTGCATACACTCGAATTAAAAAAATATTTTATTCATTCTGTGTTGTAGATGTGTTATATTCAGCATTTGGAGCACTGACATGGCTGATTGCCCTTATTTCGTGGATTGTTATCTTCCAAACGCATCGCGTCGCATGGGGCGAGTTTGCTGACAACATTTCTTTTATTATACCCCTAGGTGCATAGTAATGTTTTTCTATTCTTGTTTTGATAAAAAAATGTTTGATTAAATAATGATATACTTATAACGTACCTAGATTAAATCATAAGTGAGGGCGCTCATGTAGATGTCACATTAAATCACTTGGAGTTATTTAACCACGCAGCACAGCTGTTACGATGTAAAAAACACTTCACGAAATCTTTCGTTAAAAAGACAGCTTGAATTAAGTTTTCATATCAAACAAGGGCGGTGGAACCAATGATTGTAGCATTGAAAGACTGTCATAAAGGCAACGATGAATGAAGAAAATAAAAGTTGGAAATACTGACTTCTGGACAACACCGATTGCAGCGCCATTCCAAACTCGTCGCCGAGTCTACTGACCCGAGTTGCATAAGATGTATTTTTTTATTAAAATTATTTTAATACAAAGTAGAAAAATAATGTACATACAATTCGTTCATCAATTATTAAGTTAATAGGTGTCAGGGTATGTGTGTGTCAATATTAATATTTATTCGATTGTTTATTTAACCTAACTACCTATAAGTGTAATCTATCTTTGTTGGGTTGCATGCGCGAGTACGTGCAAAATGTTGTAAAGAAATATAAATTAATTTTGTACAGTTACGTCAATTGGTCGAATTGAAAACTAGTTGTAATAACAAGAACTGTTGTTGTCAAGACAATCACGTTGGTAGCGTGTTGTAGAGAATCACCACCACCATCGTTTGCTACAAACATGTTCTCCCATATTAAACCTGGATAGTTAATATTGGGCACGAAGATTTCTGTAAATTATTTACAAAACCAAAAGTAGTTCTTTTCTATCAGTTTTATATATAAGTGGATGAATATAAAATTGTAATATTACCTGTAAACTGCAAGCGCAAGTGTCATCAGCAGCGCAATGCTACTCGTTTCAAGCTGAGCGGCATCGCCGTATCGTGCTTGACCGCATGCGGGTGGGCACACTGGGATTATCGATTCTACAAAGAAAATAAAACAAATGAAATGCCAATATAGTTGCGAAAAATAATTATGGATGCAACGGGATGTATCATGCAAAACATGCAGGTAAGACACACATTTTATCATTTGGACATGTTGGATGATAAGAAGATAGTTACCAAAAAGTTCCGCCTTTCCATCGGAAGAACCCAACTTGTTGGTCGCTTTGCACGTATACGTGCCGTACTGTCGCTTTTCAATCGTGATTACACGCACCGTAAAGTCGGTAAACTCATCGCTGGTGGCAAACTGATCGATTTTGTAATGCTGATTCGTCGAGAGGGTGACGCCATCTTTCACCCAGACTATAGCTGGCGGAGGATACGCGACTACATGACACTCCAAGTCCATGTCGTACTGCAGTGCTTGACCAAGGCGCGGTCGTGGAATTGTGACGACGGGGGCAAACTCCACCTCGACGGCGATGTTGCGTCGTGCCCCTCGGCCGACGCCATTCTCGGCGATGCAGTAGTAGGTGCCACGATCTTCCTTGCGAATGCTCTTCATCTTGAGGATGTTGCCACGATATATGGAGCCTCCCGACGGAAGAATCACGCTGTTCTCACGCCGCCAGGAGATACGTGGTGCCGGATAGCCGCCGGCGTAGCACTCCAACTGTACACTCTCGCCCTCGGACACAAGCAGCGAGCGCGTCGAGTTGTCCGAAATGAAGGGAGGACGACGCACTTGCAATTCGACGGCGGCGGAGATCTTGTTGTTGACCGAAATGAGCACCTGACACGCATAACTGCCCGCGTCCGTTTCCTGAATATCTTTGATGACTAGCGTGTACGTTGAGCTAGCCTTGTCGTGGCGCAGCGAGAAGCGCGAATCCTGCAAGATGAGCGTCGAGAGCGTCGAAATCGGCACAATATTATGATTCGCATCCTCTTTTATCCACAGCACGGGATAGTCTTGTGAGTATTGCACCGAACATACGAGTTCTACCGTACCGCCAATGTCTTTGATTTGTTCCTGTGTAATGTACGAGATTGTTGGCGAACGTTGTGCGTGCACTAAAAGACAAAACCAACAACAATTTAATAAACGGTGTTTTTGAAAGTAAAAAAAAAAACATCAATCAACAAATAAGCAACGGCTTGAAAAAGTGGATTTAGCGTCACACCCATTCTTTTAAACATCAAGTTACTTTTAGATCAGACAAACCTGTGGCAATCAGCGCAATTAGTACAATTGACTTTGAAACCCATGTTTGTTGTGACGCCATTGTGGAGATTTGGCGTGTGAGTCGTTCTTGATCAGTGTATTCGTTTGCTATATGGGATGGTCGTTTTCCACGCTGCGAAGTTACTGCACTAAAAACCAGACGATGGATAGAAAAGAAGTATGTGCACACGCGTCTTCGACAATTTCCTGCTGTGCCGTGCCTTATTCAAGTCAACTCGTAACTACTGGCAACGATGAGTATATGTTACGCGTCGATGCATCCCCTTGCAGTATACTGGGTACGCGAGAGCAAGTGAAATGCAAGTACTTTGATAGACGTACCGAGAGCAGCACTCGGGCAAGCAACCACACCTTTGTGGTGGTGGTTCTTCTGTTTCCCTCCACTCCCTCCTTCCAAGCATAAGCCGCATCAATGTTGATGCGCAATGGTCGCTTCGCGGACGCGTCATGCTTGTGGTTGACCACAGATCATATATGTGGTTGACTCACATTCAGGCACGTCTGGGCTGATTTATTTTTATTATCTGCAAGTTTATTTGCACGAGTCATATGCAGGTTTCTGTTGCGACCTATCTTTCGTTAGACTTACTAATCTCATCATATATCTTCAAGTTTACCTTCGTGTTGAAGCCATTTTATCAACGAATATAATTGACGATTGTCATAAGACATAAGCTAGCTGAAAAGATCATTTCCTCGGCCATAGCTATTTATTAAAATGTTATATTAATGTAAATTGTTATTTGCCTTGGAAATATTTAGAAACAAAAGCGTTGGTTATTGGAACATGATAAACATTATTACATATACCGAGACTATATGCAACCCAAATGGTGAATGGCTATCGAAAGATGTACAAAATAAGTTTGGAGAATTTCGTTGAATTTAATATGTGTAGTGCCATCTCTTGCCATCCCTATGCACCCCAATGCAACGAATATGCCCGAATAATAAAATCGTGTAAAATCGTTTTAGTTACCACCATTGAGGGCCGATAATGGTCGGCCATCTTCAAATTTTAAAGCATCAAATTCTTCGTTATATTCTTTTGCACCAAGGGAACACATGTTGGTGCGATTGTAGTGCATATGCGGTGTGTGAATTGTTAAAAGCGTATGTGCATTCATTACGAGAACACAAGAGCCAGAGACCACATGAAGAAGTTGCTGTCAAGCGCAACATCCCCCCCCCCGACCTTTAAGCAGCGCTTATTGTTGTTATTGATTGGACGAACGACGAGTTTTGGAATTTCAGATCAGTGGGTTCGCACGAACTAGCTTCTCTTTTTGCCGGAATTATAACAAAACAGGCAACAAAGTTGTCAAAAGACTTCCAATACTGCAGCGGTAAGTCGATTTCATTCATTTATTCTTAGTCTGCGCGGGTGCAGTACTAAAATATCGAAATAATTATAACGAAAAACTCGTTCTTGTTTTGATACACAATGATGCTGCTGATGATGACTATAGTCTCGATCTATTTATTTAGCCTTGCCGCACACACATACGCACGCATACCACACAGGATGTCTTCAAAGAAGACGCTCGCCGACCAGGAGAGCATCATCAAGGACTCGCTCTTTGCCTTCGTTCGAGTGCACATTCCCAACGGCGATCTCTCGCTGATTGACGAGATCGTCCTCTCCTATGTGATTGCCATTCTTGAAGATGTCTCCTCGGATCCAGTGTTCGATGTAGAAGGCTTTTGCGAGATGATGTCGGCCTATTTTCCCGAGTTTGAGTCACTCAATCACGCCACTGTGTGTTCGTGGATGTTTGAGCTGGACGCCAAATTGAGGGACGAGGCGGCGGCGGCGCAAGGCAAGGACGAACGCGATATCAGTCTGATAGAGTTGGCCATGCCGGAGATATTGCCCTGCGTCAAGCCTACAAAGCATGCGGATTTCATCGGTGAGGTGGAACCACCGAAGCGAGTGCACAAAATCAGCGAGGTGTCCGATGGTGGCTCCGATTCGTCATTTGGTGATTTTGGCGAGGAAATTGACTCGTTGCAAGATATGTTTCCTCATGTGTGTGCGCTGGAGGTAAGTTCTCCCTCTATGTAGTCATTCAAAGCAACGCATACACTTATTGAATTAAATTGTAAACAGATAAAGCATTGCTTGGCGATTGCGTGCGGCGATCCTGAACGCGCGACGCAGATCCTACTGCATCGGCAGGAGCTCGGCCAAAGCATTACCAACAATACGTCGATGATTCTCGCCGCGAACAAGCAATGCATCGACGATGACGAGCTGAAACATCGCATCATCGAACGCTACTCGTACGTCGATCAGGCATCGCTAGCGCGCGAGCATCGCCCGGTGGCGCCTAAAGTGGAGCCGAAGAAGTTGGTGCGTTATCGCGACAACAAGATCGTCTCGCTCAAAGGCGAGCGATACACCGAGGTAAAGAAGGGTGACGACGTAGAGGACGTGTCGCTAAAGAAGTCCAAGAAGCAGCAAGCGCATTGTCCGTAACAGACGGACGTCGGTTGGACGCGCCGTCGTCGTCGTCGACGCGGCCGTCCTAAGCCGTCTTGCGCTCCACCACCACCTCCTTCAACTACTACTTCTTCAATCTTTCGTAGTTGTCGTCGTCGTCTTTGCCGTCAACTTGTTCAGCATCTTTTGCTCGTTTGCCGTAGTCGTTATGGTGTGCGCTCGATACGAATCGTTGATGGCGATTACATGCAGTAGCTATAGGGAGCAAGCGTCTCCGTTGTATCAACGTGACAACAACCATATGACGGCGATTGCTTGCTCCCCAATTGAAACTATTCACACAACATTCTATGTTACGACTTTCTTAACGTGTACGCGACAGAGTTGTCTCAATCGATCGAATCAATCCCGCCCACTCACAATGGATGGGCCTGTGCCATGGAGGCACAGCGCCCGTTTCGCCTTCTTAAATCCTTCCCACCCCAATCCTTCTTTGCTCTCTGCAATGGCGTTCAAAGCTGAAGAAAACAAATGGGCTTAGTGTTAGGACGCAGAAGGCAGTGAGCTTTAAGTTATTACGAGTCTAGTCAAACTAGTTTTACGTCTTTGATGGTTTATTAAGAACAGATTCTTCCCACCCCAACCCCCTTTTCCCTTTCTTTCTCTTTTTATTTGGGTTTAACTAATCGCGATTTTCACACGCGTTGTCATCAGTATTACTTATAGAGCGTAAATATTGCGCAAGTTGTTTGTGTTTTCCCGCAAACTTTGTGTTTACCTATTATGCAAAACACGCATGCGCGCATTTGCGATCATGCAAACACGTACACAACATGTATCTGTGATTTTAATTGATAGTATATAATCGGTTGGATCGATTGTCGATCATTTTATGATTTGCCTGCCACCTTCTTATTCTTCTTCATCATGGACACAACCGAATCGTTTGTTTATACTTTTGAAGGGTCAAGCGCGGAAGCGCACTTGGTGTCTTCAACTCATGTTTGTCTTTATGATTTGTATAAATAATACAAAGTTCAATTGAGCCAATGATGTTTAAATGGTTTTATTGCATTTATTATTGTTGTGTGTATATACATTTTGATAGACGCACGTTTGACGGTAGCGTACAAATGATGAACAAAGAAAGTTTAGAAGAACGCTTGCGAGGCGAACGATTTCGGGTGTGTATATATTTGCACACTTGATATATTTCAAAACGGAGTACTGGTCTACGGAGAGATGGCGGGACATGCGTGCGCATGCGCTCGCGAGATATAAACGGATTCAAACGTGAGTAGGTTTATAAACAGAGTGTTCTCCACAGATCACTTCTCAAACAGCACTCATAACGCGCGATGCGAACTAATGAGACCCATAGAATGAAATATATTCATACATAAGGCCCAAATGCATGTGGCAAGGAGTCTTTCGCTCTTCATCAATTTGAATGGCACCTCTATTTCATGCGTTTTTTTGTCGACACGAGTCCGGAGTGAGAATCTATGGTGAGAAAGGGACCTTACAAATTGGTAGTGTATGTGTGTGTACTTGGTCGTGTAGGCGGCGCCACTTTACGCATCACGAATGTAATTTGTTCGCAGACGTCACGAAACGTCAGTGCCTCAGTCAGTCGTTCAGCGGCAGCAGTGGACCCGATCGGCCAGTCGCGAGTCGCGACATGCCCATACGAGTGCGGATGCAGATGGTCCTCGCGCTGTAATTTTCTGTACTCGTCGTAAACTTCTCGACTCTCGCTCAAAGCACATAAGCACTTCTTGCTCTAACGTCCAACGCACAAGTCCTTTCCTCGTTATATGGTTTTTATCAACAAAATCGAAGGAGACAGGCAAGCAAACAGACAGGCAGACAGACAGGTCTAGCCAGAGAGACTGGCGTGCGGGCAAAGTGTGCGTGCGCGCAATCGACGAACATCATATGTCGCTTGTCGCTTTGTTGTGAATTTTGAGGAGTGCGCGCACGAGACACACACACCAGTAATTCGGCCAATTATCATACATCACATCTGACGAACGGTCACGCTGTTGGCAGCTTGTGGAGTGTGGAGGGTGTTTCGTGTGTTCGGCAGTTACCTGCTGAAATGTAAATACACAACGCCGCGTCCCTGCACATTATTCGATTGCCAATATGCAGCACGCGTTGCCGTCACATGCACATGCATGCACCACGCCGATGTCCGCAGAAGTAATGGCAATGCGTGTGACGATGGTGGCCGACGTCAGCCCTCAAGACATCGTCATCTCCGTCGTCTCCGACTCCTACTACTCCACCTCGCCTTGCGAACAACACTATCTTTGGTGAAGCCAAGGACTAAAGGCCGGCCCGCACAGCCGACTAGCTTCCCCATCGAATGCGAATGGCTCACGGCCAGAAGAATCATCAGCAGGGTGGTGACGACGGTGTACATATCATGTCCACCGGCGTGACACCATCGAGCGCTGCAGGAGGCGCAGGTGGCGGCGGTGCCGCCACCGACATCGAACATAATACCGGCAGCAATGGCCTGCAGCCGAATAACGTTGATAATTTGCTTCGCGTCGGCTATTATGAACTGGAAAAGACGATTGGTACCGGCAACTTTGCCATCGTCAAGTTGGCAACAAACATTGTCACCAAAACAAAGGTAAACAAATGTGTAGACTACTGACCTAGTTAACAACGAACTTGTTGTTAATTCAATGCTTATATATACATA
>JAODAC010030033.1:0-15162 GCA_027575185.1 Mimaenictus wilsoni
ACCTAAACCTGTTTTTATTGACTACTTTTTATTGCATTTCTCTTTTTGTAAGAATTATTGAATAAATTCAATGGATTTAATAACGTTGTAGCCACGTCATGTTTCATTGCATCATGTTTCCTTGAAATTTTCTATTTTTCTTACGAGATTATTACAGTAAACTGAATTGCGTAGAGCAGCTTATACACATACAATTTATATCATGCAACGTGCCCACCGTGTGAACATATTCCGTTTATTCGTTTATTAAAACTTATAAAACGCGCTAACTATGGGAAAACCGGTGTCGATTGTTTTCACAATTTGCTTTGTCTCTGCACAGGTCCACGGGCTATCGTTGTTGCACTGCTTTCGCTTGGCTTTTGTTGCGTGAATACGCTTCGACTAAGCCTAAGCAGTGGTAGGAAATCGGCAGATAAAGGATCACAATGCACAAAGTCGAGACAATCGTTTAGGTCGCTCGCGATGCAGTCATAACCACAGAGAAGCATCTGTGCAACAGTGTGTAAATTGCCGGGCGACGAAAACCGAACCGAGGGAAAACCACTGCATAATGAATTAATTCATTAATTTACATTCTGCTGGCTCAGCGAAGAATCATGCAAGAGCCAGCCAATAATGCCTAAACGTAAAATTACGGTAATAATACGGTAAAACGTGAGGCAAAATTCATTATTCTCCATCAAATCAAATGACTTTTTTAGTCTAACCTACGTCAGTCTAAGTTCAGTCTAACACGTTTTCATTGTGTGGACCGGAATAGGTCTAAATTTAGGAACTCGTTTGTATTGATTCACACGTTCCTGGTATAGATAATTTTGCAACTGGGACTGTTGGTAATGAAACTGATCTTCACGAGGTTTTCTAGCTAGTTGATATACATCCAGGAAGATTCCACTCGAAATCCCTATACAATTTAACTCAACGACCTGTATCTGAACGACAAAATACCTATGTTAGTCAGAACGTTATAATTAATGAATAGGATACTATAAAATCACTTGTATCCATTCTAGACTTTCAAAGGCTTTCGGAACAAAATATTCAGCGACAAGGTCATCTTGGGAAGATTAGTAGACAATTCCCTGAGGTTAATTCGGCGTAATGATGAAATAACATAGCAATTCATAAACATAAAAGCTTATCCCAGATTTTCTTTAGTGTTCATTATGTTAATAATTGACATGTGCAAAGAAACTTTGTTTAAACGTGAACATAAAGTGACTAAAAGAGCGTTTCAGATCAGAAAACTTGATAAACATAATTAAGTCTTAAAGTTTTCAACACTAAAACATCGTAGAGGAGTTGAGTCTCTGCAATTTCTTTCAATGTAAATTTTCTATTACATAACACACTTTAAAACTTTTTAAAATTTAGTAATTCCTTAGACACTATTTGAGTCTTTTTTAAGATTGCTCCAAATTACTCCAAAACAGATTCCAACCTTGAAGGTTCCTCGACAATTTCCTTCTCGACTTCAAAATCACATTCGGCATTCCAATCCTGAATACTCCCACTGCCCATTACCATAAATACAGCTGCTGTGGTTAAGAGGACGGCTGAAGATGCACCGAAAACAAGGCGCCACCAACCAGCAAACTAAAATACATTTTTTTTAGTTTTGAGGTTTTAAACTAAACTATTGAAGTTTATTTAAGCTTATTGAAGTTTTAAAAAGTTTATTTACAGATCCATGAAGACCTTCTGATACTACATAGTTGGCTGCTAGTAATCCTGCTGCTCCCACTGTTTGACATAGTCCAAAGACAGTTCCTAGAACAATGTTTAATTATTTAAGTCCTATGATCTATTCATAGACATTTTCTATAATTTAGAGCCATTTTCGTAGGCATGAAATAGAAAAGTGATGGATTTAATAATTAATGTCAAAAGAGTTTCCTAACATGTCTATATGCCAGCTGTTCCTCTAGTAATTAATTAGTAAAATGCTCAAACCTGCGAAATTTGGTGCAATATCAGCAGCACTCGCGAAAGCACCAGCCGGCGTTGCGCCTGTCAGCGCCAAGGAAGCAGTGTAGAGAGCGGCAGGTGCCGCAGGATCACATCCGGTGTAACCAAGCACAAACATCAACGCAGCTGGCAGAAAATGCGCTGCAAAACGATTCAGCATGGGAATCTGTTTAGATTATATTACAATTCATGGTAATACATATGTAAACAAAGAGTTTCCTTGCTGTTGTTGTCGAGACAATTCCGGATTCACGAACGTGGTCGACGACTATCCCGAAAGTCAACGCTGCAAAGAAATGGCCGATATGTGGGAGAGAATTCAAGACGTCTTCCTAAAGACAAACACCAAAACACAGTCATCAATATCGACATAGAGAAATAATTTTATAAAGGAATAGATTTATCATGGAATAGAGGTATAGAGGAATAGATGTATTGATAACGTACGTAGGCAATCGAAAAACCATAAACAAGTTTCAAATATTTGGTAACACCAAGCATAAGGGTAGCATCAGCCCATTGGCTACCAATCACAGCGATACCACACGCCCATGCGGGTTTGGATTGTAATAACTGTCTCCAGGGTAACAAACGATGTTCCTTTAACATAAATTGCCTTGAGATTAAAGAATCGTTATTGATCTACAGATTTACATCTCTAATTGGTCGGTTTGGGTTTAACGTTCCTTCCACAAACTTCCACCAGAGGAAGTACCATACTATGGCTATCAATGTGATGATGTAGCTCAACCAATCCCTTCCAATATGGCGGACCAGAGGGGTACCTACTAATCCCACCACGGCATAGCCTAAATTTACAGCTGAAACCAATATTGTTAGAATGTCTGTAGTTTATGTCTAGTACTTTATCTGTTTAACTCCAGATTCTTAGGTTCTATTTACATGTATAGGTGGAGACAAACCCACTAAGATGTTTTGGTTTAAACCAAGTCACTGCAATCATGTGAGCTGCAGGCCACATTGCCCCCTAAAATAACTCTATTTAAACTGAAAATATACATGAACAGACAACAAGGAATACCATAAAAACACCTTGCAGGATCCTAATTGCAACATGGTAAGGCGTAAGCCATGCTGCCGGTACCAAAAGGGCACTTACACCAGCTCCAAGTACGCCGGCACCAAAAAGTCGTTCAGCTCCTACTCGCGCTGCTATCCTACTAGCTGCTAGTGGGGATATTAAGGTACCCCACATGAAAGCTTCCCTCAGGACCGATTCTGTTCGGTCTGTTTTGGTCATTGGTATCTAAAAAATAAAATGGTTTCATTTGGTATCTTGCCTTCTTAATCTTATACTTCTTAAACCTCTAAAATTTAAAACAATTGGTACCTCAATATGTGGTATACTTCGGACCACATGTACAGTATTCTTCTTTTCATCAGGAAGAGGTGGCTGGCAGTATCTGGTGATATAACTAGTATTTTCGACATATTCAGCGAACTCTGCAGACGAATACGGCGAAGTACTATTGGCTCGGAGTGTAACTGACGCCGATTGTTCTATAATCCCAGCCAGAACAAATCCAGTAATGGAAAAGAACAACAACAACTGCCGGTTACCAATTTGTTCTGAAATTGGTAAACAATTGTTTATTTATGTAAATTGTTAAAGTTTGCTAGAAATTATACCGTTTACAACTTTGGCGGCTTTTTGAAGTTGTACCGAACTGCGCTTCAACGTAGCTAGAGGCATTTCGACGACGCTGGACGTCAGACCCTCCAATTCGGCACTGAAACGCTTCATAGAAGTTGGTACCGACGCATTTAAGTACATTTTCATCAACCTACATCAAGCTTGATTGATAAATTGCTCTTGCATATAACATTCAAGTGATAACATCATCATTGTCACGAAAAACGTCCACAAATTTCAATATGAACATAAATTTCGGACATCAATCAACTTCCTAGACATACACTTCCCGTCTTCCAACTTACATTTAAAGTACTCATTTTTATGCATTAGCTTCTCTGTTTTGGTCTGCTTTAAACACGTAAAGCTTAGACTTGTCCTTAAGAGATGGCGCTACAGGCATGCAACTTAAGTCAACTTCAACTAAAGTCGAATTCCAACGGTCTAGCAGCTGTTTGGAGTTGAACTTGAACCTCCCAGCGGTCGCGTTACTAGGTCTTCTCACTTGTGCACTTTATCGAAGCGTTCCCTCTCTTATGTTACCCAGGTACTTGCAATCTGGTTCGGCGTCCAATTCTAAGCGTGCATTGCCGGACTTGTCAACAGGAAACAATGCAACAGTACCATCGTCCCATGGATTCCATCGATCCCATCGCCTTACGCTCACGTTCAGCAGCACGCTATAGAAAACAACAGTTCAGCGAATACGATGCACAGTTGACTTAAGTCACTTCGTGCAACCGATACAAGCGATGCAAGTACCGCGATAATTGTGTGCAGTGGTGTCGTGTTTGACAAACGTAACTAAAGTGATAACAGTGTTTACGCCTATAATTGGATAATAATCAGTTACGGATAGATACTCTATGACTACTTGAAAGGTAAGATAAATTAAGCTTACATCTTAAGTAACTTACTATTTTCGAAGTGATATAGTTGAAAGAAATAGTTCGTTTCAATGTAAGAAGACGATACTCTATTAAAATATATTAGTCTTCGATGTTTATATATTTTGTTTGTTTATTATGACCTCTGTAAGTTTAATGTTTTGTAAACTGTTGAGAGTAACATGATGTTAGGAATATACTCAGGAGATGAATATAATTAGTATAAATAAAACGCTTGCCAAGTATTTTACTAGTTTATTGTTTACACTCGTGTTGGCAGGAGGAAATGTGATTCATTCTATTAATATTGTTTACGAAACTCCCACATCACATTACAGTGTTCAGTTATTAAATAATTATATATCAATCAATCTATTTCGAGGAAATCACGCGTCAAAAATGCAAAAATGGTAAATTTTCAATGCACCAGTCTATAAGAGAACATATACACTCACTTTTCTCCGAAACTAGAAGAAGGCGCCTCAACATGTTCCAACAAAAATATTGCCAATTCAGAGAGAAACATGCTGATGAAAAAAAATGGTTTGGTATCCAAATAAACACCTCATAAAGGTGCTGCATATGCCAACAAATGGCGTCAATATGCTTATTATCTTTACTACCAAATCTAAACAGGTATTGAAAACGTGCTTAAATTAACTCAATGAAGGTGTTGTGCTGCAATACTTATTGCAGCAACGTACCAATACCTATAATAATTGAAAAAAGGCAAAAAATACTTTTAAAAACATTCGAATATGTTTCGGAATCAAGAAAGTTGCCAGGATTTATCCCCAGTACCATGTTAAAACAGAATAAACCGCCTTGAAAATCTGCATATAAGAGAATTTATAATTATATAGCTATAGGATTTAATTGAACTCGTATAGTTACCAGAAGCACCAATTCATTTGAATATGTTGCATAATCTCCAAGAGGAAGAACGAACATGTTGTTCAAATTCAGGTTCATAAACATAAGAAACTTAGCAGTTGCTAAATCCCCATCCCATGGACAAGCATAGAACGTCTCTGCTTGAAATTTCTGGCCCTTTTTGATTCGAATGAATGTTAGATCACATAGATTATACTTGTAATAGATTTGAAATGAAATTAAAGGGAAGAAAACTCACCAAATTTATCATTTCCTCTGCAATAAGTCCACATAGAAGAGTGCCTGCTGCATAAGCTCCTGCTATAGCCAGAGATAGAACGTCAATTTTCTACAAAAACATATTCAATGACTAGTATGTTCTTAAGCTCTGTGGAATTACATACAATTGTAGATGAGATGATTATTAATCCCATAATTGAACCAGAAACGAAGTAGTGGATTAGGAATACCCATTTTGTTGCATCCGCTATGATACTCCATATTCTAAAATAAATGAATAAAGATGGTTTTAGTATATTTTTAATAAGGTAATTTCTATGTAAGTTAACCTGACTGTCTGTTGTAAAAGTTGGTAACATTTCACCAAGAGTTGAACTCGTTCAATCGCATTTTTGGTGGCTTGAACTCGTTTCAGGAGATCCCGAAATTCACGTAGCACCATTTTGGCGATCGCCATACTCAGTAACAAATACGTTAAAACAATAGCAATTCCATACATTGCATAACACACAATATAAACAAATAAAGTGTTATAGATTTCACGCATCGGTCGCAGGTTCATATCGATGAAAATACTCTGCAAATGTATAATTGAAATTCGAAAATTACTTTAATTTAAGAAGAAGTTATTACAAATGAAATTAAGTTATTATAAAATACGTACAGTATCATGAAAGGTGCATGTAGTTTTTGTACCGTCACATATTTCCAATGCCATAAAAGCAACAAAGTTACTTGCAACAATAAAAAATGCCAAACCTTTAGTTAAGCAATTATGTAAGTATACAAGTCGCTGATATTCACTGGAATCTCGAAAATATATTAAGTCTGATTCTAGTAAATCCCATATTTCACAGCCAGCTTCTGATGAATTTTTGAAGCAATACGTTGCAATTATAGTAAGTAATCCGGTTAATAACCAAGCCATGTTTAGTGCAATATATGCAAAACCCATTTCATCATCTGAAATTTATGAAAATTACAGAATTTAGCCTATTACAAAACTGTTACTATATAAATTACGATGTCTTTGATAAATTGCATGAATTCCTCCAAAAGCTGCAATGACAATAATACAATTAAATGCCACACCGTAGGCAGTATATTCATTTGTTGCATTTTTAGACCAATAGTATTTAGTTGCAACATGATAGCAAAGAAAATCTTCGCGTTTAAGTCTCTTTCCTGACATTGGAATCAGTGAATCATGTCCGTGCCCTTTCCAAGTTTCATATGCAATGATTCAGGCTGACTTTGGCATTCATCTATTTTATTTATTACTTCATTGATTACAGTTTATAAGCATAATTTGTAAGTTATTCGATCGGTATAAAGATTAAACGTGCACTATCACGATATTTTTACCTTTGTGGTAGATTATTATAAATAATTCTTGTTGGAATTCATCAAAATCGCATCAGATTGCAATATTATCGTTGTTATTATCTCTTTATACATTTTATGTGTATTTCTTGATATTAGAGGTCAATTTGAGTTCGTCCATTAAAACCTATTTTGTTTGTTTCTGAGTTTTAAGGGAAACTTCAATTACTAGTCAAAAATTACATGATTTACATGATTTTTTTATGTACTATAAGACAAAAACTTTGAAATGGCAAGTTAATTCATAAACATTGCCTATTTTACATTACTAATCGATATTTAGGTTAAAAATGTATAAACATGAAATGTTTAACCTAAATATCACCTCATATTTTGAGTTGTTCGGCTGCGTACATTCTGGCGTCCTTAATTTTGATCAAAAATTAAAAACCAAAACAATTATACAAAGTTAATAGATTTTCTTTGAAGATGACGTCGAATATTTTCTTAAAAAAGTGAAAATTTCACGTTTTTATGCAGTTTGAAAATTAAATTGAATTTTTCGCTTAATAATTAGAAATCCGAAAAAAGATATAATTGTAAATTTTTTCAGAAAACAGTCAACGTTATATTCTAGAGAATTTAATTGTCTATAAAATAAGGTACGTCTCAGGGAAATCGGTTTAGTAGAACTTTCTCAACCATATACACAAACATGAAAACAATTAAGAATTTGCTAAAATTAAGACTTATATTCAGAAATTATGAACTATAACTTTGTAAATACTGCAGCTATCGATTTGACATTTTCAGAGAATATTCCTGAATAGTTTAGCCATTGATTCTTTTTCCAAATTCAATAGATTTTATTTCCAAATACGGTAAACCAAAAAAAAATACAAAAAATGACCTGATAAAGGACTTCGACCCATAATGCCCATAATTTTACCTGCTTAAACTACGTTTTATATAAATTCAGAGCCTTAATAACATGTTTTACAAACTTAGACTAATATTTCTCAAATTATATTCAATCACATACGCCTAATTATCATTTATTATAACCGTATTATAAATTACACATGAATATATAAAAAAATAGTCTCAACAAATATGATGATATAGATATCGCCGAGGGTTAACAAGAAGCATTTTATATGTGAAAAATCTTGAAAACGTCAAACAATGTCTTCGGTCGACAAACATAATCAGCATGCTGCACGGATGCGTCTGGCATTGATGAGACGGCTCCGGCCACGGCAGGCGAACGCAAACTGTTCAAATATGCCGGCGATGTATATCGATTCGACTGAAATTCATCACGCAGATATTCCTTGAAGCGCTGCTGGAAATAACCGTCGATCATCTGCCACATCGAGAGCGAGTAATAGCACATGATGGTCATGAACAAACCAACTTTCAGTATTCCAAACATTATTAAACCTACGCGTACAAAAACTTCCACTCTTCAAGTTTAGAATTCAATAGACGTATCTTCTCCGAATGAATGGAAGTGCTCGTAGATTATAAGCAATGTTTCCTTCATACTTGGCCAGGCCATTAACCCAAAGACGACGATACTATTGATGACTACAAATAGTTTCATAGACCCCAAGCTATCTTCTTGTAACCAGTCACTAAACGTTCTTTTAGGTTGATCTTGCTTCTGTGGGGATTGTGTAGAAGTAGAAGTTTTTGTATGTTTCTTCTGTCCTGTCCTAGGTTTCATCATATTACTTGTTTTATATCCATCACCTTAAACATACCAAATCACGTGCATTTAATAATAAATCCTCTTAAGACAGCTTATATTATTTGGTAATGTAACGGAAGCTAAATTACTTCCGTTGAAATGACATAGAACGTGTTGGAATTGTAATTAGTTATGAACGTGTTAATGGATTGAAATACCAGTTATGTTTATCAATCGTGCCATGGGCTAGTGCTATATCTACCGAGTCTACAACATACAGGAGTAATCAACTTGTTTAGTCCGAAATGTTTGAAAGGTCTCTTGAGGTGCTGCATTTCCCACAAGTAAACTTTCGGGCCTGATAAAGGCACACAGCTGCCTGAAGTACGCTTGCAAATCGATCCGGTTCGAACACAGCAAAACAGTCGCCTTTGCTCATCACCCGAGCACTGATTAATTAGTCCGACCGCCTCGAATTAAGCTCATTAATCACGTTCAACTGGCTAGCGGTATGTATGCGTCGGTTATGCACTCGTTAACCGGACACAGATGCGTTTGCTATTCGATTGCAGCGAAGCACAGAGCGAATATGCACGGAAAAGTTATTTTAATCGTGGCAATTAAACGCATTGGGGGCAGATTACAATACGGTCGGAAACACGTCGACACGATGTGCTTTATCCGAGTGTCAGGACATATTCATCCCACTCAGCCCTCCGTCCTTCAAACTATCAATTTCTGCACCGAATCGACCGAGTAGTTGTGGTTTATTTTGTGGGTTTAGGAGAGGGATATCGGTCTAAAAAGGGTTCGTTCGAAAATACATAGCTTGTAACACTGATCGTGAAACTTGAAGAAAAAACTTACTTTGAGCCTAGAACTCACAAAGGTCTATCAAAGAGGGAGGTTAGCAGTGTACTGGCCAACGACTGAATATCCTTCATCGACGAGTACAGGACTTATGCTTTGCTAATCTTATTAAGACGAGTTACGTGCAGTGAAAATTGAATTGAAGCCTTATGTTACGTAGCGTCTAGTCTAGTCTAGTTAAGACTAGTCCCAGTGGACGAAATTTGACGTTGTAGTTTCAATCAATTTACTTACCTCAGGGACAAAGGACTTCATGGAATTGTCTGGATCTTTGAACTTTGCATGGAACATTTGTCGACACTATATTCACTACGAAATACTGAAATTATGACGCCGTACAATTGAGTTTAATGGCAGACTCTCTGTTTTCTAACTACTGGTCGACTATCTGCAGTCTGACGTGTGGATATCGAAAGGTATAAAGCTGAACTGTGCTTACAACTCTCTGCATTTCGCCTGAGTACAGCGTTTTTTATGCATTTGGGGCGTCCCCTTTGCCCCTTAACACATTCCTGAAGGCCCATCATCAATAACCCTCATTGTTTCGCGCCAAAAGTCACCCTCAGTAAGAGAACGATTTTCACATTGGTTTTCTCACAGGAATGTAACAATACGTCCTGTTCTAATCACCGCATATTCTTCATAGGGTTCAAGCCTAATTCTTTTAAAACTCAGACTAATTCTATTAAAATCGAAGCTAAACCTCTTCTTGTCTTCTCCACTAGTGCAATCTAATATAGCCCCATCGGAAAGATTCATAGTAAAAGTTATAAAACGAAATACCCATGTCCTAACTAACTCTTGTTCCTCTTGTTTATATCACACTCCACTCGCATTCAAATGAGTGTTTATACAAAGTTAACCCCTCAGTGCCTCTGCGCTGAAAGTATCGATGTTCCTCGAACATGAAATCCTTATGATAGTGGTGATATATAACCCGTACATGCTATGACTATAGAATGCACAACTATGCCAAGCCGTAAGTGAGGTTGCATGCAGTTGGCCATAAAACGTGAGGAATAAAATCCCCTGCAGAACCAAAACGTATTTACCCAGCTTGAATTTTCAATTCCAGATTGTAACGAGATGTGCTATTTATTCAGTCAAATAATATCGTTCATCGTCTGTATGCAAGTTTGCTTTCGTTTTAATTAAGTTGTGTTGGCCCTGCATTTCAACTAGTAAACATGAAATATGACTGTTAAAGTTGGGAATTGCATGGCCTCATTTGCATAATATGCTTAATACCATTTGGTACATATATGCTTGTACGTTTTTGGGTCCTTCGCATATTTATGCAAGGGAATGTTTATTGCTGGTTTTCCTGGTGGTTTTGTTGTTGCGAATTATTAAAGATTCTTTAGACCAGGATTTATAAGGGATAGTCATAACACATGATCTATTATAAAGCCTAAACTTTTGTATCGTAGTAAATATTTGGCAACCATTAGTCTTTTTTGAGGTTAGGTTAGGTTAGGTTAGGTTAGGTTAGGTTAGGTTAGGTTTTCTTTAGACTACTAGCAATCCTGAAAATCCATGCCCGGTAGCCATTATATTGTCCTCAGTTTCCTCCCTACTCTCACCTCTCAAACCCAGTTACTAAACCTTCATTTTAAGATGCCATTAGTCGTAATGTCTCCTTATAGCAAATTTCCGGCGTGTCACATACTCATCTTTGAGGAGTCCTCTGGAACTTCTTGAACGCTAGGTAGATATAAGCATATAAGTGAGTGACTTGCTCAGTGTTTAATGCCTTCCTTCATCGCAAAATCAGTTGACGTTGATGCCTACAAAGGCTTTGTGGTCTTCCTCTGTCATTCTGACATCAACATCTATAGATATGCCGGTTGCGTTGATTACATTCACCGTGGTCCCAAACACCACCCCGGAAGGCACACGTGCTTAATTGAATTAATTTGTCGCGGCCCATGGCAGATGCAAATTGAGATACAACAGTGAAAACTGAGATGTTAGAGCAATACGAAATTAGCAAATGGGGTGTGAAATTCTAGTTGTTCATGAGGTGGAACTTAATTCGGGGTAATGTATCGTTTCGAGGAGTAAACGTGATGTGTTGAGTATATTTAGTTGCGAAATTGTTCCTGGTACTCATTTCGTAAATTATTTACTTTCATTTGCCGTAAGATTATGAAATATTTAGTAAAATCTATAAATTGGTGACGTCCGTGTACATTTGGTTGCCTGATGAAAATCGAAGTTATTGGATTGACCCTAATTGCGAAATTGTTCCTGTAATTTATTTTATAATTTTTTTACTCTTATTTGTAGTTAGTTTCCGAGTTATTGAGTAAAAACAAAAAGTACGTGACGTCAGTGTACATTTGGTTGCCTAATGAAAAACGAAGTTATTGGATTGACCTTAATCAATAAGTATAAAATCGCAACGCTCGTTCTAGTCTAAGAAAGTTAATATTATTAGCAGACATTTAAGTGATGTAATTAGAAATCGAAGTTCCATTGAGTGGAAATCGATGTCAAGGCGCCCGAACTTGCTTACACAATTTACACCCTCATTTTCCTCGGTCTCCCAAGTAAGGCTTCCGATATAGGTACAAAAGTTTCCGATGTTCGTAATGTTGTAAGACCTTACTCCTACAAGACATATTTCCAGGATAGTTCTACACAAAAGGGGCATACATTCATAGTCATAGACTTTACTTCAGACATATTCTTACAAGTTGTCTTAAGCTATAATTATGAACATACTGAATATTTAGCGATTAATTAATTCAAATTTACTTTTTGATTTCCTGCAGTCTATTTTGGACTAGAAAATAGAATGTTCAAAACGCCTCTGCTGTTAGTTGAATGCGAACGGCAATTTCATTAAATCACCTTCGAATTAATTGCGTTAGGAGTTGTCGCGTTCCGGGAGAACCAGTTGAGTTCTCGGGGGTTTGCTGTTGGCATCTTCCCGCCTGTCCTGCTTGTTTTCATCTGCATTAAATGCTTCTGCTCCCCGTTTTGTCGCTGATGTTATTACCCCCAGCGCTGTTATTATTAGCCATAACTGTTAATGGCTGCAATTGAGAACAAATCGCATTTGTTTGTATTTATCGAATTGTAAATACGGCGAAATTAATTTCGGCAATAATTGGCAGGCGTGCCAGTTTTTGTATCATTGTTTTGCTGTTCCTAACGCAGCGTGTTTTACGACGGCCGTTTGCACTCTGCACACAAATCACTTTTTGCGTGCGTTCGCAGCAAATGTTAGCCCACTTTAATTACAACTGGGTGCGTACAGATGAAACACGAAAATATGCAAACGATGCTGGTGCCACGAACAATGCACGATCATTTAAATACTCATCAATAAGCTGCATGTTCGCCTACATTTTGGCCAAATTTTAATTTAAAAATTAGTTTTCTACGTGTTTCTGCCATTAGAACGTGACACAACAAAGGAAAACATTGAAATTTGTCAGAACTGTTGACGTCAGTGTATGGCTGGTTGCCTAAAGTTGGCTTTATTGAGCTATACATGTTTTATCCTTCATTGTAAGCATTTTTTTTTGCATTTCGATTTCATTACTTTCATCTGTGAACAAAAATATGATAAAACTGATGAAGGTGAGTGAGTGATTTTACTAAAATATTTAATACAAATATTATGCACGTACTAAAATATTAAAATTGTGTATAAGCAATGATGTCAGTGTATAACTGGTTGCCAAAAGTTGTTCTTTCATTTTCTCCCAATAAGAATCTGAACCCATATATTTAAAACACATAATTTCAAAGTCTATTTGCTCAAGTTTACACGATCACAAACATCGTGATAAATATGTTGATTTCCTGACGCTCGAAATTTGTTTCGTCTAGCGCCACTTGCGAAATGAGCAGCCGGCGTTTATTTGAATTTCAATATCCGCCAAATCTCATCGGATATTGCAAGCATCCTAATTTCCACTCGAAATGCGATTGCCATGCCGCGCTGCCGCCCCCCAAACCGCCTGCAATCAGACTGCACCGCCGCGCCGTGTTCATGTATTTAGCGGTGGCGGCGGCAACGTTTTTGACGCCATCACCACCCACCTAGAGTCATTGCAAATAATTTCAATTAATGCACTCTACCGTCATCATTAAATCCAGCCGTATTTACAATTATTGGAATTGCGTTTACCATTCCTTCGGGAAGTGTTTTGTTGGCAATAATGGGTAATTTTACATGTTTGAGTTATCACATTTTAATATGGCTACTTTACAGTCACTCTGTATATCTGCAGCGCAATTTGAGCTTTGATTGCACGATTACGACCATTACAACCGTGATTTTGCACGATTTTGAGGTTTCTAGCATACTCACCAGGCATAAAACCACTTGAGCACACATGGATTTGTTTTAATATTAGAGTGTGTTGTAAATAATTTCGGCTTTGCTAGTATTTGTCAAAGGTAAAAATTAAATATTACGTCAGTGGGTAGTTGGTTTGCCTATATTAACAGTTAATTGATTTTAATTAATTAGTGTATAACTGGTTGCGGTACAAATTGTATGCGTTGTAGACTATATTATATGCTGTAGACCACGAAACTCTTCTAATTAGTATTGTTAATTACCGCCAACTTCCTATCGGAAAGAATACGCATAGAGAATTACTTATAGCGTGGTTGTCCACAGAAGTAATTAAAGAAAACAAATTACTTAGCTTAAAGTAAGTGCTACCAAACTCATTTGTGTTTGGCACGCGTGGTCCTCGGAAATAATTCGCCCCGGCTCCTTCACACAACGGCGCTTGCGTTTGTGAGCACCATCAGCGTGGCGAAGATAAATTGAAAGAAATTACGCGAAATTGTTACAAAATCGACGCACGCAGCACGCCCACGCTCGCTGAGCGAAATTACCAATAAGTTGCACGATTTATCATCGCGCACAGTTCGTGGCCTGTCCGCCTATCAATCAACGGTTTATGATAAAAACCAGCCACTTGCAGACCCTCTCTTACACGCATACACATTCACTTGCACATCCAAATTTGCTCACTTATAGACACATACACATGCACACATACATTTACACACACATACACACATGCAGACACACTAACACATATATAAATACACCCCAAAACCCCACGAACTTGAGACGGCACATTGTTATTAATCGTGTAGGAGCAGACACCACAAACAAGTTGTTTTTGTCATGTCCTCCGTATTTTACAGAATAGATCATAACGCATTTGATACGAAATGTTGAACGGGTTTTATAAATGGCGTCGACTGCTGTTTAATTACAAACAAATTGCTGAAATTTCTATAAGCTTCTAGTTTAATTGGAGCAAAAAACAACGAAGTGGCCGGAAGATTAATGTAATCTAGTAAAAGTTCGCGTAAAGTTTCACGTCGCGTTTTAATTTAATAAGGACTTTGGACATCTTTCAAGTTTGATTACATTTCAATTATATACTTCTTTTCTGAATTATTAGTAGTTAATTTTCGTTTCCTTCAAGTACTCATAATGAGATTAATATTAATATATTTGTTGATGAGTAAACACACTTTTTTTCACAGTTCTACAAATATAATTTATTTTTGTACAATGTACATTTCGGTTTTCGCCATCATCAGGTACTGAAGCCAGAAATTACAAAAAGCAGCTTAAATACTAAGAGGTACAATGTTTTTGGTGA
>JAODAC010030044.1:0-15157 GCA_027575185.1 Mimaenictus wilsoni
AGGTTCTTTTACGGGAATGAGTTGCAGGCCCATTGCCCAACCCTACTCCTTATTCAGGACTTGGGAAAGTGCGGAGTGCGAGATCTTAATTATAACCACAACGAGAATCGAACCCGGGACGTTTGCGTCACAACGCCTGTGCGTAACCTTTACGCCACGCACTCCACTTAAGTACATCTATTTTTTAAATTTTATGATAATGTTTCTATCACACTCTCAAATACATATTTCATTCATTTCATAAAACCATTCCCTCTTCTTTCCTTGCTGTCCTTCCCTTCTCTTTCCATCAACACCTTCTTATGTTCGCATTCGTCCAACAAATGATTGCATATGTCCCACCCCTTTTACTCTTAATATATTGCAGTACCCTCCCGACTATCTGCAACTCCATTTAGCCAGGATCATGTTTACTGTCCCAAATCCTTCCCTGCTTCTCCTGATCCTCTACCTGACATTTTAAGTTCCTAGACTTTTCTTCAACAGGCACACTTTCATTCAGCATCCTCACTAACCACCTCACCGACAAACCCAACTGCTTCAAATGCATTACCTCACCGCGCTCTCCATCTGTTCATACCCGCCGAGCTCCACCACTCTCTGGTTGTCCTTTCTAGTCTTATTATATCTTCTATGAATATCATGTACTCTTTCTTCATGACAATTAAGTATGAAGAAAAAATAGAACATTCACATTTTACTTTCCTTCAAAAATAGAAAAAAAATCCATACTAAATATAACTAATCAATTGAAGTACTGTTTAATCATCTTTATACTTGAACTTTTGCCAAACCACTAGATATCTATCTAGGCATTCAATTACTCTGAAGCATAGATCGAAACAGAATATGTACATTTTAAGCAACAATTAATTAATTAATTCCATGCAAGTATAAACTATCAAGTACAAATTAGCATTAACTGGCAGCCGGTGAATCATAGATATTAGTCTCAACTAAGCTAATGGGACGAAAACAAGAGCCGAGGATGGCATTAGGCAAAGTTTGAAATTCCAATCGGAACGGACGTTATTCAGATAGTCAACACATCAAAAAACCTCATTAGTTTACTACCGGGTATAACTTGATATACTCATATATCCTGAAGGCATACATTTTAATTAACATAAATTACGTCGACATTTTACACACACAACACTCAAGCTAAATTATTACTTACAATTGTATAATTAAATATCGTGATTAATATAATACAATATATGGTAAAAATAATATTTGTTAAACATTGATACCATTGTTAATATATTTGGAGAACTGTAATTAAATATAAACATTGAAATGGATTTACCTGAAAGGGCGCTACCTTAGTGGTACAAATATGTAGAAACAATCTCAGCAACATATTCCACTAATCAGCGTTCGGAATAGGATAAATAGCTTTTATGCAACAATTAGCAAATTCCATTTGAGTAATTACTGCTGATCATAAATTAGCAATAATTATCATTCCAGGAATTATAGATTCCTCACCTGACTGAACTAATTGGAATAATTATCATTGAATCTATTACACTTAACAACTGGATTTAGTACAATGTATTGACTTAATTAATACTCACAATTGCACATAAAATATAATATTCTGTTAAATATAATTGAACGTCATACTAAAATAATATATGTTTAGCCTTATTTTCTAAGATACATTGTGATTATTATTATTATGAACACATTGATTGTGGCTCTTGCTAGACATAGGTGTTATATTCGATGCCTTCTGATAACAAGATCCCAGATTCGATTCCCAGCGGATGTAGAACAAAAAATGAATTCGTCATTTTAGCAACAATATTAGTCTCTATTATGAATTACATTGAAGAAGAATTTAATAAAGCTGCACTAGGAAAAATGTAGTACAAAAATTGACACTTTGTTTTTTGTAATGGTAAAGTTTTTTTTTTTGATTTTACCGAGCAATTCTTCTTCTTCAATGTAATTAGTCATATTAGAGGGTAACACTATCAATAAGAAGAAGAATTCACTTTAATATTCATCCCCACCGGGAATCGAACTCGGCACCTCATGGACAGTGGCCATCGACCACACCACTGCGCCACTTGGCTGGACTCTAAAGTATTAAAAGAATAATTTTAATCTTTCTGTGCATTATGTATGTCCTTAGGCGCCCTGGCATAGAATGGGTACCTAGATAAATGGGAGAAGGGGGACCCAAAACTAAAACTAAACTAAACCCAAACTAAAATAAAGTGTTTGGTAGTCGGTAATTTTCCGGAAGACATATTCTCGGGAACATATTGTAGATAAAGCATTTGAGCACCGAACTTCTTGTCGGAAATAGTACACTATTATTTTATATTACAAACCAAAGTAACAACGTTAAATATTCATAATTGTGACTTAACTTTGTGATTTTAAGCTGGCTTTGTTGATTCGATATACCCAAACACAAAAAAGCGAATTTTACTTGTATTTCCGATGAAATATCAAACAATGACCTTAATCAATCAAAATCAAATACAGAAAACACTGTTTACAAAGAGTTCGGGTTTTCAGATACCATACTTTTAAGTAATTTTTTTTTAAATGCCTGCAAGTATCAACTATCAATCGTAAATTAGCTAGCACTTAATTATAGATAGAATACATAACTAAACAATTAAGCATAATTTTGATTGAATTTTATGAATGCAGGAAATTGATCATATATTAAGTACAATCGACTGGAAAGTGAGGTATAAGCCTAATTATTATTTACAATTGCACCATGAAAGATAATATTGTGGTAAATATAATTCACCAAAATACTAAAATAATACATGTTTACTTATACGAACCCGATACCCATAACAAAAGGGCTTAAGCAGGGATGTTGCATATCACCTACATTGTTCAAAATATACTTAGAGCAAACACTTCAAATATGGAAAATGAAGTGCAGTGGCATGGGGATACCAGTTGACAAGTCCACAACGCTGTACACTCTCTGCTTTGCAGATGATCAGGCAGTCATAGGTCAGGAAATAGAGGATATAGAATACATGACGCGGAAGTCCATCGAAGAATATCAAAAGTGGGGACTCAATGTAAATAGAGGAAAAAACGAAATATATGTGTATAGGAGGTATCCAACAAGATCTCACACTCCAAGATGGGACAACTCTAAACCACTACAAGGAATACAAGTACCTAGGAATGAAAATAATTAAAGATGGCAAAATGGACTCAGCAATATAGGACTGACAGCAAAAGGCAAGAACATCCATTGCAACACTGAATAAAATATTATGGGATGGTAATATTTCAAAAACAAACAAACGAAGAATTTATTGTACAATAACAAAGAGTATACTTACATATGGATGCGAGGCAAATAACAAACAGAACTGAAAATATTCTGAGAGCGATGGAAATGGATTTCTGGCGACGAGCAGCACGAACATCAAGACTCGATAGAATAAGGAATGAAGACATAAGAAAAAAGATGGAAGTAAAGCACGATATAATGGAAGGCATCAGAAGCAGCCAACTAAAATGGCATGGGCACGTAAGTAGAATGTCTGAGGACAGAATTCCAGAAAAAATTATGAACTGGACACCAACAGGAAAGCGGAAAAGGGGAAAACCCAGAAGAAGTTGGAGACAAGGAATTGATTCCGAAATGGAGAAGAAAGGACATCGGAATACATAAATGTTTACGGACGTATTTGAGCGTGGTACGTGCAACAAGCGTATGCAAATTCGTCGAACGGAATTTATGTGAATTGTTACCCTATGTTTATTAAATTACCGTTTGCTGGTTCGACGAATTTGCATACGATTGTTGCACGTACCACGCACAAATACGTCCGTAAACATTTAACTCGGTACGACAACTAAACCGTCGCGAATAGAGAGCATTTCTACACGTGGAGAAAAACAAAAAGAATTCAAAATGGAAATATGCCACTCGCGAAACGCCAATAGCACGATGTATCATAATTTTCGAAGTAAAATCAATCATCGACATAAATCACGTTAGTTTTCAATACGTTTCATAACAGATTTCATGGATTATTGCATAACAGAAACAACATTCGCACAACATTCAGAATCCATTAAATTTTGACACAATCAAAGCATAATTAATGCGACGTTAATTACCACAATTTCATTGAGAGCTATTTAATACGGCACACTTCCCGGAAACTGGAACAAGAGCTTGGCGTCTCGCTGGGCATTTCGGGGGGAAGTGCCACGAACCGGGAATTTCGGGGATCGTATTGCTGGAGGGAGTATGACCTAAATATTCCAGACGTCATAATGCCCGAGGAACGTGCACGCGTTTTACGAGGCTCCAACATGCACCTGCCATTTATTTTGAGTAGTTTAACATTTTTTGTTGAAAACCATTTTTATAACTTTTATAAATTGTTGAAAACGATAATATTAGTACTTGAACCCTGTACTAATATTATCGTACTATTTAACAGAATTAAATTGCTAGATGTTGTTTTAAAAATGAAACCACAAATAGAAATTTTCAGCGAAAGCTACTTCCAGAAAGCAAAAGAAATAAATGCATATTTTGGGAATTTATTTCTGTTATTAAATTTGCTTGGAATTGGAATGATTTAGTTTAAGACGGTATTTTAAGCTTAAAAGTTGCCTAGTTTCCTGTGTTTAGGCGGTTTGCCAACTGTACACTCCATTAAGCCATTAAATATAAAAAATAATATTAGATCTTTGTATTCATTTTGCTAATGTACTAAGCTTTAAAGATTAAGTGTTAGACCCCTTAATCCAGGGTAGCAACCGTGAATGTTAAATTACAATCGAAAGCTACTTCCTGAAACAGACCGAGGGTATTTGCTCGATTTCGGAAACTTTAATATTTGCATTTGGTTTGATCCTCCCCACAGAACTTGTTGTTCTACTACGATTCCGAGAGTTGCCACCGTCCCAGCGGTGTCCTATTACTGGAAGGTTGTTACTGCGAGCGTCTCATCAGTACCGGAAATACTTCAAAGACAAAGGACGGCAGTGAGAGACAGGTTACTATCCTTCTAAGTAAACCCACCGCAAAATTACCATCAAAACAAAAAGAAATTAGCAAAACACACAATTTAAAAATGTTTTTTAACCATCTATTTCCGAAACGAACGAAAGATTAGCTTTGTTATTATTCCTCTTCTACCTTCTCCTTTTGTTATCATTCTGCCGAGGGATAATAAACACGTAAAAATGCCCTAATTTCCAACTGGGAGATGTGGGTTAAACATCTCCCAGTTTTCCTCCACATTCCGGGAACTTATATCCTGTGACGAATTGTAGGACATTTGTCATAAGATTACAGGACAATAAAAATAGACGTATTGTGATCAAAACAACAGACACAAAGGAATCGCACGTAAACAATGTTCATCTGCGCATTTTTATGCAAATTTCCCGCCGGAATGAGTTTGCCAATTATATTTATCGTCCTGCCATTTCCGGAAATTTTCCATGTGAGATCAACGCGCAATGGAATCGATAACGATGTACTAAAAATACAGCATAGGGTTTGAAAAATTGTTTGAATGTCGCGAATATTGCACGGAAACGGAAACCTGTCGAAACAGCATTGAGAAACGTCGAGTAAAATGAGCAACAAGTAAAAAGTTGCAAAATCGAATTGCTTTTACTTGACATCTACTATTTCCTGCAAATCAGATTTATTGCTTTAAAGAAATGTCGCTGTCGCATTTCTTCAGAAACATGCTGTGTGTAACTATTGTTCCATAAGTATTTTGAAAAAGAAAATGCGAAAAAAGATATTAATATTTCCTTTGTGATGTCATATGTGCTTAGAAAAAGGTGGTTAAAATAAAAGAGGAATTTTCACCCCTTTCATGTATAAATATTTTAATATAATTATTTCACATCCCCTCGACTGTAATATGTGTAGTTGAAAGATTAAAATTTAAATCCTCAAACAGACATAAGTCCTAAAATCCTAAAACAACAAAGCGAGCTTAAAACCAACGATTTTACACTGAATTTACTGAAGGTCAATTTTTGGGTCATGTCTTTGTTGTATTTTGCACAGTACTGTTTTGCAATCTCGTACCGGCGCGAAAACCTCCGGCAGTATGACCTGAAAGCTCTCAGCGAGACCGAGTGCAAGAATTGGATCGAAGCCATCCGCGAAGCAAGGTAAATCGACTTAGCTAAAACCAGCTTAAACTGTGTTTACATGACGTATTTTCGATTCCTGGTAGTTTCAACAAGGTTCTGCAGCAAAAAGAAGAACTAGAACAGAAACACCTTCACCTGCTGCAGATCGTGGAGTCTGAAAAAACTGCAAAATGGCAGTACACACAGCAATGCGAGGAGTTGGCTTCTGAAATTAAGAAGTTACGTGCTGAGGTAAGTCATATTAGTATGTTGAGACTTTCAATGTCATTTATTCAGGTTTTCTGAAACAACTGATAAGTAATAATACCTTATTAAGAAGTCCTTTTCTTGCTCTATGTGATAATAAATACATACTCATGGTTCTGAGTAATTCATAATTCGAACTTCCAGTTATTTGCACTCAAACGCGAATGGAAACCAGCTCAGACCTATCACTCAACAAGTAGCTTAGGATCGTCGAATGGTGCTTCGGCATCTGGCTCCACGGGGATCCCTCGTAACTTGGAACACGACAGCATCGAACTCCGCAAGATCAAGAAAGTCCAGAGTTTCTTTCGTGGTTGGCTCTGCCGTCGTCGTTGGAAGCAGATAGTCGAACAGTACATCAAGTCCCCTCATGCAGAAAGTATGCGAAAACGCAATAGTCTAGTGTTTAGAATGGTAGAGGCTGAAGAGGAATACATGGAGCAGATGGAAGTCCTCGTCTCATGTTTCTTCCGTCCGTTCAAGATGGCTGCATCTAGTAAGAAACCACCGTGTACACATGAAGATATAAATTCGATATTCCTCAACAGCGAGACTGTACTCTTCCTGCACCAGATTTTCTTAAAAGGTTTGACATCGCGATTAGAAAGTTGGCCTACACTGGTTCTCGGAGACCTATTTTCTATGTTATTACCAATGTTGAGCATCTATCAGGAATATGTCCGTAATCATCACTACTCCTTACAAGTTTTAACAGAGTGCAAGCAATCTGCTCCATTTTCCCAGTTGTTGAAGAGATTGGAGAGTAAACCTATGTGTCATGGAAGGTCCTTGGAACAATTTTTGACTTATCCTATGCATCAAGTAATATATTTTTGTAATATTTTTAAATTTATTCTTAGTAATATTTGTGTGAAATTCTAGGTGCCCCGGTATATAATAACACTTCATGAGTTACTTGCTCACACTCCTCATGATCATGTTGAGAGGAAAAGCCTTCAGAATGCTAGACAACAACTTGAAGATCTATCTAGACAGATGCATGATGAAGTTATATTCTGTTTTCGAGAAGTAACAAGCTATTTTGAACTGTTTTGCTTTTAGGTATCCGAGACAGAAAATCTTAGAAAGAATCTCTCGGTAGAGAGAATGATTGTAGAAGGATGCGACATCCTGCTTGATGTTAATCAAGTTTTCGTTCGTCAAGGTAAGCCTTTCAAACTTTACCTTCTTGGCTAAGTAATTTAACTATTAATGTCCTGCAGGAACTTTATTACAACTCCCCAATGACAAACCACGCGGCTCACGAAGTATGCTGAATTTCAAGAGTGAAAAGGAAGCGCTACGACAGTGTTTTCTATTCTCAAATCATTTAATTATTGCTACCAGGTAATCTTGTAAGAGGCTCATTTGACATGACCTAATTCCTGTTGATCTAGACAGCAACATGGAAAGCTGCATCTCGTCCCGGACATCGGCAAAATCCCTCTAGCTGACGCTTTATTGATAGAGGATCCGACCGACAATCCCGATGATGATGGTTAGCTTCTTCGGCTGGTATATTACAATGTAATATTGAACTAATTGTAGTTTCCTCAGTTTGTTCAGTGTCGAGTCAATCTTCTGGAATTAGTGAGACATCACCAAATACTACCTCATATTTCCACAATCGTGATTTTAAGATCCTAATTGAAAGTAAAGCACCTGGGACACCAAGACAGGTATATGAGGAAATAAAGACTTGAAATTTTTACTAATTCTATTTTCAGTCATCAGTCCATTTATTAGCTCCAAATATTCAAGAAAAAGCAGCGTGGATCTCTGACATCAGCCAGTCTTTGGATAATGTTCAGTTTAACGACATGATGCGGCCTAATATGTCTGAGAATAGTTCGATTAGCTTACCGCAGTCTATGAAGAATGATCCGAAGCTCTTCAAAGACGAGGCGGATATCCGGTTCAGTAGGACTATGAATTCCTGCAAAGTACCGCAGATACGATACGCAACGCCCGAGCGACTCCTGCAACGTCTCACGGGTATTGGAATAAATTGATGTAATATGGATCGAGACTAACTGCTTTCTAGATTTGAGGTTCCTGTCTGTGGACTTCCTGAACACTTTTCTGCTTACTTACCGCGTGTTTACCGATGGTGTCACGGTACTTGAGGCTCTCAAGCGTGTCTTCTACATTCCGGATACCGACCCGCAAGGATCTGTGGTCTCCCTCGAGGGATACGCTAACAAAGAGGAAAATACGCTACAGCTGTATTCCGACGATCGACGTCGGAGTAGCGGAATGACGCCGCGACGGGTAAGTGGTGCGAGTTCCGTTTCCGGCTATGGTTCCGAAATGAGCGAAAGAGATCGATCGCACAGCTATGACTCCCAGGGGCATCGCCAGTGGAAATCAAGCCTACAGAAGTGTAAGTAGTCCTAAGTCGTGATGAAATATGACTATACTGTTACTGATTATATACCCCTTCCCAGACGATGAAGGGGAAGAGACCATTGCCAAGAAACTCCCTCCTTCGATAATTAGACTAAGTCCGACTAAGGCCAAGGCACAGGAGAATGAAAGTTCTAATAAGGGAATTTCAATTCGGGTCGAGCCGGATATTGAAATCAACCAGAGTCAGGATAATGCATTCCTTGCTATACCCAACGTCGCGGCATCTAGTAGTAATGAGACTTTGACTGAGGCAACAGTCCGAAGTACTCCGGGGTCACCTAGTAAGTTAAGCTCTAACACAATCGTCCCCAGCTCGCCACAGGAGACTGTATCCAGTGTTGAGACCTTGGCCGGCCCTCCAGAAATACCCCCAAGGACAATTCCAGTTAATATGGCTGGTATTTCGGGGCTGTGCAGCATTACAGATTCACCTTCAAAACGAGGGGAAATTGTGAAGACTATTCCTCAATCTTCCGTACAGCCAATACCTAAACCAACTCGTATGCGGCCGGAACTAAGCGATAATGAAAGGAAGGCAATAGTCCGAGCCGCTGACAAGCGGGTTGTAGAAAGGGCAGTCTCCGAAGAGGTTGACGAACAATCGGATGAACTCAACCTCTTCTACAATCCAGTACACCGTTCCTCCTGTGGATCGTCAAGGTCTTCTTCCATAACACCATCTACAACAGCTGCCCTGCAAACTTACTATGGCTCCAGGAAATCCATACAGGACGTTGAAGTGAGCGTTAGTGCACGTTCTAGTTTCCAGCACGATTCCCCGCAGAAACCTAGCAAAGCCGGAGTTGTAATCACTTCCTTCCGACAGTCCAAAAGAAGGTATTTTATCCCTCACTGACCTCTCTTTGAAACTACCCTGTAAGTTTTCTGTAGAAGTAGTACTTCGACTGCGGCGGCAGCATTCGCCATAGCTACTTCCGGTTCAAGTAATCCCCGCGATATGTCCCCAACATCGAATCCCGTGCAAAAATTGGCAATTGGTATTTTAGAGGAGGAAGCGAGGTACAAAGAGAACGTTATTTCCACGGCATGCACAATGCGAGTTTTAAATGTATTGAGGTGGGTTACATGCAAGACAAGAACCATTTGAATATAATATTGAACAATTGTCAAATAGGCATTGGATATCAAAGCACGCCCAGGACTTTCAATGTGATCATCGTCTCCGGAATCTCACTATCGAGTTTCTGGATGATATCATCTACAGTCCAAACCTGCTGCCCGCTGAGCACAAAGCCGCCGCCCAGTTGTTGCGTCTACTGACGAAGGAGGACCCAGAGAGCTCAAAAATCAATATCAATGAATTGCTCAGTACGCCTGTCACTGTAAGTGTTTATTTGCAACCAACCGAATTTAATTAAATGCTGAGTATTCATTTTGGGAATCATAGTTGCAAGCGGAAGTATTGAGAATACCCTATAGGCAAATCAATCAGATAGAAATTAATTAAACTCAACAGTGACACATCAAAGCTCAGATTGCGGTTTAAATATAGTCATGTATATTGGCGTGTCTGAGCAGGGAGTATTCGCAGGACAATTATGAACCGCCCAGGCTCTAGACTTTGGAGAATAACTGATTCTAGGCCTGAATAGTTGCAGGGAACTGACTGAAATTTTATTTCCTTACAATCTGTTAATTTCTGTAGCAAGTTTTTTGATACTTTTCATACCGCAAATGTGCATCTAGAATCTAGATACATGTACTAAAAATTCTATATAGAATTCTAATGTTTTTATTTGTTCACATCATGAGATTCCATTTATTCCAATCACAATAGCAAATATATTGCCAAAAAAAGGAGAACAGATGATGCTACCTGAATTGATTTCACGTGTCATTTCCACCGCGTCCGCGAATGCAAAGGCAAAACAAATAAAGATCACGTTTCAATTGTTGCGGACAAAACCAAACGTGCACCTACATCATTTTATTCCCACTGCCATTTTCCATAAAATATATCCTAAATTCTAACAATGATTTTTGTAGACCCCAAACAGGGATAGCATTGAAACACTTTCGGCATTGGAGATTGCCGAGCAGTTGACCTACATCGACCATCAAATATTCATCGCAATATCCAGCGAGTGAGTAAAGTTAATAATATTCAACCCCAAGTAAAGTGTCACTATGGAGTGTTACCCTGCTGAATTTTTAACGACCCTCATGACTACAATCCTCTACTGACCTGACCCTAATGAGCATATGTAACCTGTTTTTTCAGTGAGTTCCTGGGACAGGCCTGGATGAAAACAGACAAGACCAGTAAAGCACCTCATATTTTACTCATGACGAAGAGGTTTAACGATGTCTCGCGCCTTGTTGCCTCGGAGATTATCCGGCGGCCATCTTTGACTGGACGCGTGGCAGCAATAGAGAAGTGGGCAGCTGTCGCGGATATTTCCAGATGCTTGCATAATTTCAATGGAGTGCTCCAGATTTGCTCGGCGTTCACCAATAGCGCTGTTTTCAGATTGAAAAAGACTTGGGATAAGGTGTCTAGGACGGTGGGTTTCAATTTAAATGCACTGTTTCGCTGGGATATTTTCTTCACACGTCCTACCTATTTCATTCTTTGCATAATTTCAATCAAGTTACTTATTTATTTGTTTTTCTCTAATGGGTCACATCAATAATCTTATCATGTTCCTTTATTGCATGAATATATCTTCCTCGAAATTAAATCGCACATTGTTGTTTATCGGTTGTAGCCTTCCGAGCGCGTTATCTTGCACGGCGCCTGATCGGGTGTCACCGTACTTGAATTAGTAGTAGTAGAATTAGTATTAGTATACCTTAATTGACATATTATCGGTACACTTATCTCGCAATCCCTAATTAATGATCTATTCCGCTCTCACCACTCCTCTGATAAAATAACAATATTAGTACAGTCAAATAAACTCTTAATTTGCCTACTATATAAATTTATAAATAAATATAAAAAAATAAAATAATTTAAAACGACGAGTCCCCTCCAATGTTCTTAAACCACCACCTCATCTCACCTCCTCGACCTTTTCTCTACTACTGCTCTTGTCGCGTGACCGTATTGCATGCTGGAGCCTTTTATTTTAAGAAGAATCGCGGAACTACCCGTTCCTGAAATTGTGTGTAGAAAGATGGAGAGCAGAAGTAATCACGGCCATGTCCAATAACGTGCTAATTTTATTCTTAAAAACAATCCTCGAAAGCGACAAGAAACTTCAAGCCGCCTCACCTTATCCTAATCTAAATATCTTGCCCGTGATGCATAATTCTCTAACAAACACTTTATTGTTCTCATCACGGGCCAGGCGCACACATACACATAAAATGTTTTCGTCGCAATATAAAAATAATTCAGCTTGCATTATTGCGACAGCTCTCTTCACCATTTCCACCCCTTTCCATTATTCTACTCTGCGTTCTTGGTCCTCCTCCTAACTCTGTCCCCTTTCTCTTACTGAACAGACCCCTCTTCGTCTCATTAAAGTTCTACTTTGCCCTTTCCGATACACCTTCTCTCTCATACACCACCTTCCTGCATTTCTGCCATTTGTGTTTCCCCATGTTTCCCTTCTCGCGCACCACCCTCGTATACTTTTCATTAATCTCCCGATCTCCAGCTTTCGAAGCCTCTCCTCATATCTTACCAGTGTCTCGTTTCATATCTTACCTCCTAACGACCTTCTACCAGTCTCTACCAATCTACTGCAATTATAGTCCGGCATTGACCTTTCCACTATCATAATATCTTTTGGAAAAATGTTCCTTTTTCAGAGCCTCTCATTCTTGCCAACCGAAAACTTCCACCCCATACAGAATACTTACCTCATTCACGCATCCCATAACCTCATAACAATGTCTTCCTACCTGTAAACCGACAAAGCGTATCTTTCAAAATTTGTTTTACTGACATCTATGTTGATTGTTCTTGATAAATACAAAAGCGAAATTAAAAGCGGTAGTAAACAAAATGTAAATTACTTTATTATTGCAGACAAGGCAAACCATTGAAAAGCTTCAGAATATTGTATCATCAGACGGAAGGTTCCGAGCTTTGAGAGATGCCCTCCATCGTTGTGACCCACCCTGCATTCCGTATCTAGGATTATACTTAACTGACTTGAGTTTTATTGAAGAGGGAACACCAAATTTTACACAAGATGGATTGTTAAATTTTTCAAAAATGAGAATGGTAAGGAAATTAACCTAATAAAACATCATATATTACTTTACCTAATTGGTATAAATATTTTCGGATGTTCGTTACTTTTGTCCACATGTAGGTATAACAATAATATCATATCGGTAACCTTGCGTTGAGTTAACTATTAATAACCCTCAAACTACCCTCAAAACATAGAAATACCAGATACGATAATATAGGAAAATCCTAAAATAATACAACTAACTATTTTTGTCTCCAGATTGCACATGTAATCCGTGAAATCCGTCACTTCCAACAGACTAACTACAAAATTGAACTAATCCAAAAAGTCGCCAATTATTTGCTCGACTCCTCACTACTCCTCGACGACGACGAATTGTATCAAATTTCTTTGGAAATCGAACCACGCGCATCTCGGCTGAGCAATGCTGGTCTCTAGCAGCAACATTTTCGGGTGTTCCCATTCTAAATCAGTATTAACAAACTTTGTAGAAGAAAGAAAGGAAACAAGGACCGCCCAGAAGAACACAAAAACCTACGAAAAAGCTGTTATAACGTTCGGTTTTTAACCTAAATGCACACAACTGTCCTCTATTGTGTAATTCAATGTTTCCAACGTGCATTAATCAATTTATGACAAATCCATACTCAAAACTGCAATGGACTTACAATCATTGACAATCGGCAAACTAATATATCACATCATTTTACAACTCACTGAACACATTTTGAATGTTTATAACAAATAGTAATTTTAGTAATGTTCAGAATTTTAGAAAATAAATTATGATAATTATGTTTTACGAGTACTACAAGAAAAATAGATAATCTAGCATATTTTTCTATTTTCCAATTAAATAATATTAACATATGACACTTTATTATATCAAAACAAATGAAAACTGCAAATTGTTACGCTTGGGAAGAAAGAGGTTTTTAAAAATGTTCAACACTTGTTACTACTGAATGTCTCACCGTTTCACACATGTATTCTACTGTTAATTGTGGGTAAAAGATTTGTGAATGCGTGGTGTTGTAAACAAGTCAGAAAATAATTAACATATCATTATAATCGAAATTTGCCAATGCATATCTGAGTCATTATCATTGTAGATGAAACAATATCTACTTCATTATTGTATCCAACTGAGCATTGTGCTATCAACAATTGATTCAATTAGAAAATGATAATGATCATTTCTAGTCGATTTGTTTATTGACCATTTTCACCAAGCCGAATTTCAGGAAATAGTAATTAATTTCGGGTATTACGCATATGAAATGATCTCACATACAAACACATATGAATTGATCACACCTACTCACTAGCACTATCATATTGATGATTAATATATTGAAATGTTGAAAATGTTACGGCGTTGTTATTTCTACTTCCTTACTATCAGATTGAGAAAGTTATCATTCTAAATGTAAGTATGATGTGGTTCAAGTTATCCTACCAATTCAATAAATCTATGTGAAGTGGGTGGAAATGTAGGAATGCGCAGTTGTTGCAAATTATAAGAAACTTGAAGATGAGCCCTTGTAAAATGTGATCTTTCGGATGATACCACACACAAAATTGTTTGTTTAAACTGAATTGGAGATTTGGATAAATGGGTACCCACTACCCTAACAAAAAACGATGCGTGCGAAATAATTTGAAGGATCATATTTTTCTGCGTTATATAAGCACAAAATTCTCACTAAAAATGACCAAATATTCCAGCGAGACATATAAGTTGCATAGGAGATAATGTTTAACGTCACATTTGATCAAGTAAAAGATCGCAGTTTCATATTTTGTGAGCCTAAACACAAAATGCTCACTTCAAAATTGGGCAGAAGTTCTCAGTTCTCAGAAGCTGATATTTAAACTCAATAAGAGTTGATGTAGATAAAACGTCGTATAAAAGGGTCCAGACGCAAGCAAACAATTAAGTGTCATCAAACCGGCCGCAAATTCGAAACGCGGTTTAAAAAACATTTGCGCATCACTGAGAGCACGGGAAATCCAAACGTCTCCTCTCTCACCCACCATCTCATTTTCAACGACCATCGCTGCTGTTCAGAACCGCGAAAATACCAAGGCCACGCTCGACCAAGGTAGGGTTAGAATTAAAGATAGGCGGACTTGAAAAATCACGGTCGCCACTGAACTCCACGCCGGAAGTTCAGAAAACGCTAGCAAGCAAA
>JAODAC010030055.1:0-15152 GCA_027575185.1 Mimaenictus wilsoni
CACATTTTTACTCCCGAAACATCTACTTCTCTCTTTAACATCTACAACAATTTGCATCGGACGGGTAGTCCACGAATTCTGGTAAAAATAAAAGATTCGCGTTAATTCGCGGGTTGATGTTGCTGTTCGCAACAGCCATAAAATGCCATAAACTAAACATTTTAGATAACATATAAATTAAGCGCGCCCAACTCAAAGAAGGCCTTTTAACAATTGGCAGCGGCTGTCTAAGTTGCGCATGCGCCCGGCCGACTACCCCCCTATCCACTGATGTGGACATCTTTGGCGCCTCTGACGCTGCGAAATACTTAAATAAATCAGTTCTTGTCTAGCATTACCAAGAGTAACTTCTTTTACACAATTATTCCTACGCGTCTGTGCCGTATTCTTCGTGTGCATTTCTTCTTTGTGTTGCTTACTCTGCTGGGCATGTCAAACCTTCGTAAGTGAAGCTCCGCGAACTTACAACTCGCGGGGACATAATTTCATAAAGTCGCTCTGCGCATTTACAAGTTTGTTCAAGTTCAAGTTGTTCGTCTATACCTGATGATGGCGTTAGCTGAAACTAACTTTCAGCAAATTAAATGAATCTCTAGAACGTCTTAACTCTACACTTCATCAACAAAGATTAATTATTATCTTTACCTAAATGCAACGGCCGAATCGTTTGATTGTATATTTAAATATTTGCTTCAAAACTAATTCTATCGCCTAGAAGTTTTTAAAGAATTTGCATTTAATTTCAGATTCTAATGATATAAAATTTGGCTAGATGATTGCAATCGTTATTTAAAATGGACACTTTTCTGCAGTGATTCTTCAGTAGTAAGCATCAACTCATAATATCAACATTAATTGCATTTTCTTATCATTCAATGCACCTGAGTTGAATTCAGACTAGATGTGCATTCAACGCACGCGTCAGTGCTTTGTTGCGAGATGGCCAGAGTCATCAATTTCTACTTTATAATATACCCCCATCAGCCGTTACCATCGTTTGTTCCTTAGACGTTTTCTTTCACTCGCACTCCAGATTAAAATGTTCAAATTAAGCAAATTATATTTATCTCGTACAGGACTTTGCTGTATGCTATACAGTCTCTTTCAAGGACTCTCTTAGCAAGTCATACCTTGGAAATTTAAAATATTTAAAATAGTATAATTTATTCGAAGTACAATGCTACTTTTGATAAACTATCGGCTACACTTTTTATTGAATGGAAGCGTTATTTCTTAGCATTCCAATATTGCTATAACACATTAACGATTTGAAAAACAAATTTTCCTTCTGAACGCCATTTTGTGCATCCTGCAAAAAGGCAAGCTTTACAGTGCATCTCATTTGGCGTAAAGACGCTATGTTTATGCGCGACGACGTGCACCGCAAGACGACGTGATGCGAAATTTAAGTCCGCGACAATATGCACCGTCGTCGGCAACGGTGTAAATTCGCTCTAATGCGCTGAAAATACACACAACACGCCGGCGCCCCTCCGCAAAGCACACATTAAACCCCGATGCATAATAAAGAACGCTGGCTGAAATTCGAAGATTTCCGCTCGCGAAAAACATGTTGCGTTGGCCCGCATAAAATTTCCAGCTTTTCTCTTTCCTCGTTGCCTTGAATTTTCCCCGTTTTTCCACTCTGCATATTTTGGGCCATTTTTAGTCCGTTTTTAGCCTGGATGTCCGTAATGTCCACCGTGTACGCTATTATGATTTGATAATGCCTACAGAGTATACACAGTATTATCAGAAACCGCATCATGTCCATTTCACATTGCGGTAAAAATAACTACGAACCATCAGAAATGTTTGGTAAAGGAGGAAGGTTTAAATGAAACTCCGAAACCAAATTATGGGTAATTGTATTTCCTAGTAGACCAATTTAAAAGCACACAAAATGTATATATTAGGTTAAATTTAAAAATGATGATAGGAAATGGAAATAGTATAGATTCGTTTATTTGAAGAAACGAATTCGCTGTTTTTAGTTAAAAATAATTGAATTGGAAAGTCAAAGAGTAATTATGTATTGTATATAACAGGTGTATCAAGTGCCCTCATATTAAAACTGAATCCGTATCATTGCTTAACCGAAATCAGATGATTTCGGTTTTTCTAATAAAACTGTAGTTCTTCATGGCAAACTTCTCAGCAAACCCAACACATATTACATTGTATGTTTTCATGAATACAGTACATGTTCCAATGTAGCACGGATAGTATCATACCTTTCTCATCCTTCCACCCGATTCCCATAAAAATGACGGCAATCAATTCACTAGTACATAGGCTGATTTCGATACCCCTTTCTGAACAACACTTTAATAATGAATTAAATACCATAAAAACCATAACGCGCAGTAACGGTTATAAGGACAATTGGGTTGATCTTAAAACGAACGCAAGAGAGATAGGCAAACTAAGGTTACATTTCCCCATTAATAAGACTTCCAACATTGCCGATCGTACTTACATAAAAATTCCACATATAGGGGGTTTAACTTCTAAAATTTCCAATATTCTTCGTAAACTTAACTACGGCCTTCTGCAATACAACCACACTCAGACTTCTTATCAACAATAAACTAAAAGAACCCAATCATTACTTATCCAACTCCAGAGTGTACCAAGTTAGTTGTGGGAACTGCCCCATGACTTACATAGGCCAAACAGGGCGGATTCAAACAACGCCTCAAAGAGTATTTAAGCGTAAATGTAATTAACCCAAACTGCTCAGCTATCACAGATCACTTTATTTCTACCGGCCACAGATGTGATAATTCAAATTTAAAAATCCTACATTTGACAAACAAGCTATAAACTTAATATTCTTGAGGTAATTTACATCCAACAGGCCATAAATCCCAATACTTTGCTAAACGACCACACGGACATTGCAATAAACACCCCTCTCACCAAAAACATTGTACCTCTTAGTATTTAAGCTGCTTTTTGTAATTTTCTTGCTTCAGTACCTGATGATGGCAGAAGCCGAAATGTACATTATACAAAAATAAATTACATTTGTAGATCTGTGAAAAAAGTGTGTTTATTCATCAAAAAATTCGCCACGCTCCCCTTTCCTTCAAGCATCTTCCGACAATATTTCTTTCTCTTCGTAGTAACCCTACTAACTATTCCTGATCCAGCCCTTCACAGTCCTTTGCCAAGTGGTGTTCCCATGTGTCCATGCCGTCATACAAAATACACATTTGGTATATTCCTGCCCCATCCTCTGCCTCTCTGCCCTATCCCCAAAATACCAGGGCGTCCTCCCGATAACATGTAACCTTCTGTACCCTGGGCTGAAGTTACTGCCCTTTATACGCTCCTGGCTTAGCTAGTTCTCGACTTCTTCCCCTCTCCCCCTCAATGCTTCCTCCACTGACACCTGCTCCGCCCACATTCCGTCAACCACCGCTACCGACAGCCCCTCTTCCTCATACGCCCGCCTTTGCCTAACCATCCACTCACTGGACCCCCAGCAGCTACACCACTCTCACACATTCTTAACTAACCTTTCATTCTCCATTCGCGCCAATCTTTCCTCGTATCTCACCACTCTTTCAACCGTTTCCCATTTCACGCTCATTCTGCGCGCTCCCTGTAGGACTACGTACGCTGGAGTCGATTTCTCCAACCCTATTATACTCTTCAGGAACCAGACCTGTCCACGCTCTAACTTCCCCCATTCATTCACCCCCATAGCTCGTTTCAGTTCATAAGGCTGACTACCTTAAATTTATAAAAGTCTTTCTATTTGTTTGATTTTAATAATGATTTTTTGAATAAAATATGCACAAAAACGAAAAATGATATAAAGCACATAAAAACAGCTTTTACTAATCTTCGAAATTACATAAATCCAAATATATGTGTTGCCACAAAATGGATTAGAAAATATGGCTGCATCCATTATTTAGAAATGTCGTTACAACGCTATTCTCCCCGTAGATGGCACTAATATAAGATATCTAAGCAACATATAAATTAATTACTCTGTGATTTAATGTGATTTAATAGGGGACTAACGTCACGGTAACGAACTTTATCACAGCTCTATCTCCAGAACTCCCGTGGGTTGCAAGTTTGACTTCGCATTCCTCCATTTTCGGCCGGGGATTGAGGACGATTTTATATTCGCCCCGCGTTCGGCTTAATTATCGCTTTAATTCATTAGGAATGGCCCACCCCTCCTGGAATGGCACGTCGAGGTAAAAACTGCGCAACCACAACCACCCGCGTGAAATGTAATTAATCAAATCGGATTATAAAGTTTTCATTGTGCATTTGCTACCGTTTTTGCGCATCTTTTTCCGCCCTGTTGCAGGAAACAGCAGAATGCAAATTTGCATCTCTGCTGTAATAAATAACAGTGGGCTGTAATAATAAACAGCGCCTAATGTCAGTTATTATTAAAGTACGCAATTTTTAACCCTAAAAAAATAAGGTTGAAAATAATTTTTGGAGAAAATGACGTAAAGCTTTTAAGAGTTATTTATCATTGAGCACTCTGCTTACAGCCACAAAAGGGCGGAAAGAGTTGGAGATTTTTTTTGGGGAGGCATTTTGAGTGGATACTTTTTTTCATTTTTTGCGCTTTTTGTGCCGCTTTGAATATAAAAAAATACGTAAGGCGAGCCAAAAAGATGAAAACGAACTCGGATGGTGATAGATCGACCCGGTGCGTCTTCAACGTGTGACAACTTGAGGGAAAAGGAAATAATTCGGGTGAGAAACGAGAGAATATGAATTTTAATCTCACGCAATTAGAACTTAGGGCAATCTGACGAAAAAATTATGTCAAACGCTGTTGGCGTAAGAAAAATAAGAGGCAATTGCTTGAATTACTTTAGACTGCCCTCAAATATAAATAAAATTATCAGGAATAATGAATTGAGAGAAAACACGTTTTATTTGATAAAAATAATATTTAGTTTATGTAACGTATAATAGGGTTTAATTCCATAACCTAACTATAATATATTCCATAAAATAACTATATATAATGACCCTGATGGGGGCTGTGATTGTTGGTAAGAGAAAGGAATGGATATTGGGGTATGCGTATAGTAATTGTGGTGCGAGACCACGTGAGTCTGCGAGCGATGTTAGTGAGGTGCGAAAGGTACATGAATAAAAGGGTTGAAGTGAATGTGGCAAAGACGAAATGGATGGAGTTCAGAAGAGCGGGTGAAAGAAGTAGGGCAGTGTGATGGAAAGAACTGGTGCTGGAGAAAGTCGAGGTTATGAAGTATCTCAGCTTTCATTTTAAATCTTCGGATGCATGGAAGGAGCATATCGGATGGATACAAAGGAGAGCGAGGTATGTATGACAGAGAATAAAAGACCAAATGTAAGTTATATGGATACGGTAGAGATTCATGGGATCATCTGACAAGGCAGTGTTAAGCAATGGAGACAGGTTGGGCGAGGCTCAGATGGGCTTTGGAAATTAGATTGAGTAGGTTATTGCGTGAAAGTGGTAGCGGTTTGGATATGATACGAAGAATCAGGGAGAAGAAGAAAAAAAGGTTATGACATGAAATATCTTTCTTTTCTGGTGCATTGAAACAGTTAAATTATGTAACAAATCAGGTGCTCTCATATGTCCACCCCCATCATACAAAATACACATTTGGTGTATTCCTACTCCATCCAGACCTTTCTGTCTCTCTGCCCTATCCCCAAAGTACCAGGGCCTCTCCCGATAACCTGTACCCTTTCATACCCTGCCTACCCATTATACGCCCCTGGCTTACCTACTCCTCGACTTCTCTCCCTCTCCCCCTCGCCATTTACTCCACTGACACCTGCTCTGCCCACAGCTCTTCAACCACCACCACCGACCTCACTGACTGGCCCCCTGCTGCCCCTTTTTTTCTTAACTAACTATTAACTAACTAACTATTCTTAACTAACCTTTCATTCCCCATTCGCGCCAATCTTTCCTCGTATCTCACTACTCTTGCAACCGCACCAAATCAAAGGGCTTGTTGCACGTCGCAAATTAGTTTAGTGCATTTAAATCACTCACGCTAAAGTTATATATGTAGAACATTAAGAATCGCATGAGCATCCATTCAATATAGACAATGTACCCACAAAATTGTAATTAAACGTAGCCAATTTGAGCCCAAACTAATAAATTACTTATACAACTAACAGAACATATTTGAAACGATTTAGTCGTTTGTATTTTGTTGCAGCTATTTCAGCTTTCACCGACCAAGCAACGCTTTTATAGCAAATGTCATGCGGTTAGAGTGCAACAACGAAGCAAAGTCAACATGGCAATGCAGACCAAAGTAGGTAAGTTTGATATTAATTGAAACTATTTGCCGCGCATAGCGCAAATAGCAAGCTAACGTTTGATGTCAAGATCAAACACAACCCTTGCAAACCACAAATTATCCTAATGTTGTAAATGCAAGAAATGCATTTGTGCTTTACACCCGTCTGTTATTTGTATGCTAAACTTGTGCTTGTGCTTAGCGTGTGGTTGTTCGTTTGTCGCATTGGTTTTTCCGGTTGCCTCCGCAAGGATACAATGTGAGTATAAAGCGTTCGCAATTATTTCCATTGCACACTCGCGCGAGCACAGTGGCCGAGCAACAAGATGCGCTATCAACCTGGGCGCACATTAAGCTTATTGCTCCGCGACAACGTTGCGCAAACTCAATTAGCTTAATTAATTAATTTGACAACGCTTCGGGTTAGTCGATGAACACTCTCGTAAAGCGAGTTATCTATGAGTTAGTTTCTAAGCTATATAAGCAATTCTAAATAAGGAACAGTGTTACTTAGGTTAGATTAATACAATTTTACTTGTATGAACGTTAGATCCTTTTCTTCTTCTTTGCAATAACTTCAGACTACCGGTTTGAAGCTTGGAGATTTTAAGCCTCCCTTTGTATTTGTATTTAGAGCAATGTATTTTGAAAGAGATACATGAGATACATGTCTTCCCAAGGTAAGTAAGAAAAATGAAATTAAAAAAGAAGAAAAACGAATGAACTTGTGTAGAAGTAAGTAAAAAGTGATAAATATACCGCAACACTTCATAAGGCTGAAAATAAGGTTGAAGGGTCGATGCTACTACCTAATTCAAGCTTTATCCCGCACATAGTTTTAAGGCAGCAACTTTTAAACATCGAATTCGGCACAGCTACACCACGCTGTTAGTCTGAACGTCGGCTCTAAACATTCTTACAGTTCCATTAGATGACGTGAGGAGAGTCCGTGGATGCCGACAGAATTTTTACTTAACGAAAGGAAGTGGGGTGGACAACAGGCTATAGCATGAATTTATTATACATGAAACCTGCCGTATTCGAAATGTCACGGTATCATACATTTTTCCTCTTATGACAAGTTTCTGCATTTTACAAGAGATTACGATACAATAACAGAGGAACAACTGTTTTCCTTTTTTGAAATCACGGGTGCAAGAACCCAAAAATTGTAGAACAGTGGGTAGAAGAAAGGGTAGAACAGTGGGCTATAATACATAATAACAAGCTACGAGAAAAATTGAAGATGTAAAATATCGAAATGTTTAACCCAAAGACACCTCAGACTATTTGCAATTTTAAATCTATAAAATCCCCCCAGAAACCTGGGACCATTGTCTGATAAGAAAAGGATTAATTGGGAAAAAGAGAGAAATTCGGTAGGACCACTTACAAGTCCTACATGGGTTTGACGCAAGTCGCAGATTAGTTCCCCTTGGATTGTGGTGCAAATCTCAAATGAAGTGGGTTCACCATTTGGTTATTCATGCAAATCTCAAATAAGGGGTCCTCTTGGGCTTGATCCATTCTTCCTCCTGAGGCTATCCTGTACAATTCCCCGAAGGTAATCCGAGATTAGTTACCAGGCTGCCTTAGAGACTTGCATTGCGAATCCACGAAGACTTACCAAGTCATGGATTGCAAAACTGGACTTTTTTGGAATGACCATGACATGCACATTGTCACACTTGCCAGTGCCTCTCAAATCCCAATATAGGTAGGAACCTATACATAGGGCCTGTGTAGTGTCGAAAGACAATTCTCCGTGCTTCCTGTTGATCCAGAACGGTCTTGTATGGGCTGACGACGACGGATCCATCTTCCATTGTCTGCTTCGACTCGCTGGGCCTGCCAGAGGGCAGGCCTCTTGAAATGATTAAAGTGTAAGTGAGGATTGAAGAAACCCTAGTATAATTGTATTATTGTTATATTTATTTAAAGTATATTGAATTTCAACAAAACCATAATATTAAACAACCATATTATGAATTCCTGCCATATATTGGATTGGTGCAATTGGTCGTCATTTATTTGAAGTTTGGCGGGGTTAAACTTTAAATAAATGACGACAGGTTTAAATTTTTAAATTTCGTTATAGAGTCTTCCATCTGTGTTTGCTTCTCTCACATCTCGCGGGAATACTCGGAAAAAGTGCACGCCTATAACCCAAAAAAGCACATCGCACCTCAGCGCTTACGCCTCCCAGCCGAAACAAATAAATAAACGCGTGTCGCGCGGTGCGAATCCATTTCGGCCATTTGCACTCGGATTTATCTATACGTAATGTAACGCACCGCCAACGTTCGCGGAAACGAAACTTTTTAGCTTTAAATTGCATACCGCCCGAAGGCATCCACGGAATATATGTGCGTACATAGACAGCCCGTGAAACTCTCGAACGCCGCAGGAGTTAGGTTAAGGTGTGCGGAACACATCCAACACTCCCAGCGTGACATAAGTAGACATAAAAGAAATATAATGGAGGGCATAATGGTGGGAATAACTTGCGCGCATTGGGAAATTGAGGCAATTTAAACGTTTACGCATACATTGGATTCAGATGATATGAAAGCTTTGCACATTTGCACGTGTCACGAGAGAAAATCTACACCTTACGATATTTTTATGCTTTGAATTTTCGAAGAAGATGATTCTATTTGGATTAGGCTAATATATATTTAGATAGATTTAGATTTTGGATAATTGGTGATCTGTAGAGATAGAACTAATTTATTAAAATATACGAGTTAGTCATGAAAATAAATTGAAGAGAGCGGTTGGAGAACATCGTAAAATGGCGATACTCGTTTTATGTTCGTTTCGTGTGGTTGCGGAAAGCTCTGGTGAGTTGTCCGCGGCATGTGCGCGTTAAAACTTTAAACAATGATTGAATGACCTCCAGAGGAATGGGTTTTCATTTACGAGCTTTTATGTGATCATATGGAAGCGCGGCAACATTGGAGTGCTTAGTGCTCTGGAATGTCAAGAGAATTGGAAAAATGTAACAGTGGAGCTAATGGCATCTGTAATTTACGTTGGAAAAGAGTATGATATATCGAAATGTGCGAAATATTGCATAACGGGTAGAGTTAAATTCATACAATTCCAATCCCTTGCTGGCATTTGAGAATTCAATAATTCAATAGTTTCATATAACTTTTTGGAAGATAGCATGTTATCTGTCAAAGACACCTACTTCTTCAATTCAATTTTTTGATATCAACTTCTCCCTTCCCTGAATTTAACAGAATTTGTTCCTGGAAATATGTAGTTGCTAGTCCGATTGACATTCAAAACGATCTGTGCGTGAGACATTAGCGCTATCATATCACAATGCTATCATAACATCTATATTCATAGAAGGAATAACCTACGATGTTTAAAATGAGTTTGGATTCATTATTTTGATTTAAAATAATTTAAAAACTTTGGGATGTATACAACGGGAATTACTGCTGTGCAACTCATACTGGGGCATGCAACACCATAGATACTCGATCGGAGGCACTGATCACTTTCTGCCAAGGAGTTATGGAACCAAAGGTCGGAAAACCGACCAATTAAGTTATACAATTAGGCCATACATCGGGTCACTACTCTCGCGATGTAATGCCACGATGGGAGAGGACAAAGGAGTCAAAAATGGGCAAGAACCAAGCTTATGCGATCAGAACCCTTCTGCGGACTCACCATAGATGGGTCGAAGAGAAAGATACATCTATAGGAAAAGGGGTAACACGAAAACATTGAGAAAACACTCCTGGCAAAAGGCAGACAAAACGTTTACTTCAACAATCAAAAGGAACTGGAACTGTCGAGTTGAAATTGGTACCTTCAAAGAAAGTTAGGAAAGCTGGTCAGTTAAATATGAAGGGTCAGTTAACTATATTGTAAGGAGGACGCAGAGAAGTCGGCGAAACGTTTGAGAAACAGCATCCGTGGCAAGTATTTTCTGCTAGCCAAGGAAGTGGACGGGTTACTGCCCATGGATGTTATACGGTTTATAAATAATCTAGGGCTTGTTCCCTCACAGGTCCCTTATAACCAATTATTAATATTGTAAGACTTATACATGAGCAATCAGACCCATTCTCAGGCCAAAACACTTTAACCATCATTTAACCATCACAATAAAATATATCTGTGGCACAATACGTGAGCATTACCAGAACATAATCATTCTACTAACCAATGATATTTAGTGTATTTTAAAGTTCTAATAACTATAATAATATTCTAATATAAAGGAGGTGACGACTGAATCGATTAAACCTAAAACCAAACTGATCATGGTTGATCATGGGCTAATTGAGATTTAGTAATTTAATGGTGATCGACGGGTACTGAGAATAATAAACATTAATAACAGTAATAAACATTGAGTGGTTCATATATGTTCAAGTATTGGGAAACACTTCAATAATGTGTGTGGATTGGGAATGCGAGAAATGGTACATTCCAAATTGTCTTTACCTTATTATTTGGACAGTAAGATTACTTTCTAAAAATGATGAATTCGTGAAGTAGCCTGGGAATATCGTGTAATTGATGGCAATGCTATAAACTAATGTCATTGTATTGCTGCGCTGTAGAGAGATGGCGTCTAATTTTAAGTTTGCAACCCTGCTCTATTTGGCCACGCTCGGGTGGCCTGGCCAATCTTGCCATCTTGACTTAAGTTCCATTGATTCCTCTATGCGCATCACTCTCTCTCTCTCTTGTGTATCTTCGTCCTACGAAACGTAAGTTCGCTTTACACCACTCTGTTTGTAGGTGCGCGTAGTTGACACCAACATACTGTACAAAACACAAATGAGCGGTGTCACCGGGAATTAAATCTTAATAATAAAACCGCGACTACCGAGTAACAGTCATGAATATATTTACTTGCATCCAGCGAGCACATATTTGATTGATTTAATTAGGACCCAATATAGATTTAAAATATATTTAATATAATGTTAACACATTTAATTTCAATTAGATTCACTCTAGGCTTTTCCTTAATTTCACCAACACAAAAGCCGCAAAGGTCCACGCTGTAATTTTAAGCTGCTTTAGACTCAAAGCACCAGAGAGTACGCTGAAAACTTTTGCAATTAGATTTATTCCGCAATTTAATTTTCAACCCTAACAAGAAAACTACTAGTTCATTAGCGTGTAGAGCATGAATAAAAAGATTTAAAGCACAGTTTAATGACAGTTTTCATATTCAGTCATAAAACACTATTCAACAACATCTATTACTTATTTTTAGATCTTTCTTAGAACTAGATCAAATTTTGAAGACTTAGAATTACTTAGAAAATCCCTCCAAAGCCAAACATGCAAATGTTACGTGAATTTACAAAACATATCATTCCTTACTTTCTCCTTCACGTCCATGGATTACCGTTGTAGGGTTACATGTGTTGGTGGGGGATGCCACCGGCAACTGTCGGTGTTGTCTTACTTAGTTTGCGTCTTGTCCGGAGGATGGTTGGTGTCCGCAGGACGAGAAATACGCCGTTCGTGTCGCGTTTAAAATGCAAACCGTGTTCGTGGCGCCGCGCGTCCACAGTTTACGCCTGGGTCGTATGTCGCCGCCGCCACCGCCCCCGTATCGCCGCCCGCGCGTCTTCCACCTACCTGCAAACAGAAAAACAAGAGCACGAGGGTTAGGAGAAGCGCTCGCAGCTAGAAACGTACAAACGGCGAGTGATTGCAGCGTTGCTGCAAGCCGTCGCGCCGCGCGTTAGATAAACGCCGACGCCCGAGCGCAATTTTAATATTTACAAACTCGCGTATGCCTTGAATAATATAAACACACCGGAGGGGGCAAATGTGCAAGCAAGCGCGCCGCATGCATTTTTTAGCATATTTTTGCTCGCGCTGTTGGCGTTGTCCCTATTGACTCGCAAAACAGAGTGCGCAAATAAACGGGCGCAAATTCATCCACCCGATGAAAACAAATACACCATTTTTTAATATCTTTGAATATTTTAGTTTAGTTTCATTAAAGTTTACATCCAAAATATTGTCTTACCTGAGCAAACTTTGCAATATACTGGAGTAGTTATAGAAAGGATAACTCCTTTTCATAATAAAGAAGCATATTTCCTTGCTCTTTTAATACTAATATATAATTTTCCCGGAGTGGTATTTTTAAATGCTATCATATCGTAGAGAAACTTTCAACATTTGAATTCATAATTCAAAAATTCAAATTTTAATTCAAATTATAAGCATTGCAAATGCCCCACAGTTAAATAGTGGTCGTCCATCGAACCTTAGCTTTGATCTATCGTTTGAAGTTGTAATCCATGTTTCTGCCCAAATGCCAGGATGCTCTTGACTAACGTGTTGTAGATCATCTGCTTCCATCGCTTTGTTATTTTTTCTGACCTCCAAATGGAGTTTAGGATACCCGACACCTTCTTAGCTTAAGTTATTCTGTGTCGTATGTAAATAGCGTAACGTAAATAACATTGCCTCGGTATGTATATTGGTGACATTGTTCGATTGATTCACCAGTGTTTAGTTGCAAATCTTCTCTGACCACCTACACGCATGTGCTTTGTCTTGCGAATGTTCATATACAAACTCTATTTCCTATAGTCCTCTATAAGTTTTCTGGTCATGCATTCAACATCGTCTCGGCTTTGTGCAATAACCGCTTGATCATCTGCAAATTGCAGGGTATTCAGACTCACATTTGGACTTCCATATTACTCCCATATATTATAAATAGGATTACGTGGTGCTAAATCGCTCAATCAAATGCTTTATTATTCAGTCCAAGAGTGAGGCACGTATTAGCTATACTTATATTATCTCAAATTTGATTTTAATTATGGGCACATCAGTATGAGGGGATTAATTGCAGTTTATTTTATATGTTCACAATCCACAGTACACGATACATGTAAAGTCTGAAAAATCATAATGTACCCATCCAAGTTTTACTTTGTTTCATTAGCTGCATCTCCAATGAAACTTTCCCGTCTTGACCAAGAATAATTGCTCACATCCATTCAGCTAACCTAAGATTTTACCACATGTTTTCAACCAATGAGGAAATCAAATTTGTTCGTTTTCCTTACTTCCAGGAAATAAATTTTACTGGGTAAATATTTCTTATTCATGTAATGTTTGTATTTTGTATGTTACATCATTACTATAGTTCTCTATAATTTATGGGAGAGGCAATATTTTATTTAACAAATATAATACTTTTTGGTTCTAAATAAGCATTTTAACCTACGACATTAACCTACGACAACTTTCTATTCTGTAATTTAAGTATTTAAAATGATAGCGATATTAATCATAAAGACAAGATTATCTAGTAAAATAGAATAATTCGATATTAGCCATATTGTAGTTTTCTAACAAGGGTCAGATGTATGTCTACAAACGTAAGTTTAATATCAGTTGGTGTTTGCGCTACAATGACTTGACATTTATTAAATAAAGTTTCATTACAATTCTAATTAAATTTAGTGCACGAAATAGTTTCCATGGATCACTAACATTACCTATCAAGTTAAACGTTCATTTTCATTTAGAAAAAGAACATCGCAATGTGCTAAATATTTCGATATTCATTAAAATGTAATATTATCCATCTTGACGAAATTGCTATCATTATACTGCAGCAAAACGCATATTTTCGTCATTTATCCCTTCAATTTCGCCGAAGCTGTTATTACCGAAACCGACGAACATTTGAGAACCCATTCCACAAGTTTCGTATTCGATCCATTATTGTACGTATTACGCCCGTCTGCATTTTGCGAATCAATCGGCACACGCAGCCCGTTTGCAAAATCCAGGCGAATTATCCCTACCCGACTGAAAATCGAGAGGCCGTATCGACCACCATCACCACCCACTCCCGGAACTAACAAACAACAAATGATCGCAATTATGCAGGCGATATAGAAGCCGTAATTTGCTACTCGATGGCGCAGTGCCGAAAAACGCAGTAACCAGCGTTACATCACGCACGTTTGTCGCTAGTTGCGGGCCGAATTCCCCAACTTCCGGCAATTTAATCTCTTCCTACTACAACATTTCCACTGCTGAAGCTTTTGTCTTTATTTCAACGATCAAATTATGGAAATGGCGCTGATTAGAAAACTTTTTTGCATTGCAGTGCTGCCGAAAAATGTTCACTGCGGTTGAATGGCAATAATCTGGCGCCGAAAAAAAGCGAAATTAAACGTCAAAGCGGAGGCTTTACTTTGTCGCATGAAATGTGTCATAATACAACGGTGAGGGTCGCATATTGGGGTAAAGTAAATAAACAATATTATTTTACGCTGCTGTGTGTCGCCCACGCCCTGTGGACGCCTGAATCCATCGGGTTTTACGCGACAGGGCAAGAGGACATCCCGCGAGAGTGAAGAAAAAAGAAAATCCAGGCGTTTGTGTTTCTTGTCGAAAGTTCAGCGATGAAATATTCAACATTAAACAAATCTAATAAAACGGTATAAAAGAAAATGGAATGAAAAACCACCAAAAAAATAGGCAGTAACTAGGTTGGGAAGAATGAAAAACAACCTCGTTATCTGCTAGACATCATAAAAATATTATTTTTTATCGTTCTACTGTTAAAAAATAACATCTCATTTAAATATAACAGTAGCCCGTTCGGGTAGCTTAGTGCGTGGCACTTTGGCGTATCACGCCAGCGGGCGAGGTTCGAGTCCTCGGGGCGGGCATCTCATAGTGTGGTTATTTTTCACACAACAACTTTACACACTCACCCACATACACACACCTATGCAAACACACACACTACTTCAAACTCTCAACTTCAAACGCAACATCCAACTTCAAACATTCAACTTCACACATCACTCTACTGAC
>JAODAC010030077.1:0-64877 GCA_027575185.1 Mimaenictus wilsoni
TGTTGAATTCAAAAAGTTTTGAATTATAGTACCTGAGGAAAAAAGCGAAGAAGATTGCGAATACGAATTTAGGTCAACCCCCTAGTTTATAAAAAATTGTGAAGGTCAGTGAGAGCAACGATGTCAACCGTTATATAGATTTATAGTTTCTTTTTATTTTTCTTACTTTAGATAGAAAATATTAACTCGTATATTTTTAGGTTAATTAAATTTATAAATTTAGGTTAGAATAATGCAAGTCCTACGAGTAAAATGAAAATAGTGACTTTAACCCACTATGGGGTTTAGGCTTGAGTTAGGTGTGGGCACAATAAAATATATTACAGAGGGTGAACGGGTTTTAATACAGCTGCTTGAAAACTATTTAAAGGTAGGTGAAGGATGAGAACGATGTTAAGATAGCTCAACTGTTAATTCAGTTCTACGAGAAAAATAAACTATTTTCTGTAGTCATTCAACAAGTTGTTGAAGGCTATTGATAGCTATGAATGAAATACATATTTCCTGTTACACAATGATAATGACTATATTTAGAGTGGGTTTGGAAATACATTATTTGTGTTCATTGGCAGTACAACTTTCCATTGACAGTTATTTGATAGCATGTGATTAATACAAGCAATTCGAAATGAAAAAAAACGCAAATTGATTTGCGATAGTCTTTTTATTCAATAATGTCGGTTGTGTTGCCTACGATGATAAAGGGACCACTTGTTTTTCCCAAAGCATAGAAGCATTCTGATTATGGTCGGAGGCTGTCTGCGTCTTCGTTCCAGGAAAACGAGGGTAGAAGCAGGGGGACGAAAAGACCCTTTGCCTCTTTACCTGCCTCACGCTGTAGTCACGTCGCCTTAGTACGGGGCTCGTACAGAGGCGCTGTACAGTGGGGTGATTTCAAGAAAGAGAGTCGACGCAACACTGCGTGAACGCTAAAATAACTCATTTTGCATCTCTTTATCATTAATTTTACCCTATTTAGCATAATGCTATCCTAATGAATAATACACTATTAGATTGCTTGACTCTTATGCAATAATAATCAGTAGTTATAATTTAAAATTTTATTTTTTACTCAGAGTTATCAATGGTAGAATTTACCCATTGCTGGAGATATAAAGGAATAAAATGTAATGTACAAGTCATTTATCAGCATATTCTGTGTTTTATAATACATTAAATGGTATATAAATTAATGAAATTCTGATTGTGTGCGATCCTCCTTTGGGGGCGTTTATAGCAGCGCGCACTGGACTGTATGTACGTCCATTTACGATTCTGCGTAATTTCGCTCGGCGATAAGGTCACGCGAGGTGCGCGCCTCTCACGTTTAGCAAATTATAAGGAGTCGCAACTTGTATATGGACAATTTACATGCAGTCTACTGCGCGCTCCTATATACACCCCCAAAATAGAATCGTGCTCAAGCAGGATTATAATAATTTATATACCATTTAATACATTATGAAACATAGAATATGCTGATGTATGACTTGTTCAATAAATTTTATTCCTTCATATATCCAGCAAAACGTAAAGTCGACCCTTGATAACTTGATAACAAAAGAGTCAAGATATCTAACAGTGAATTATTCATTAGGGTAGCATTATTCTAAATACGGGAACATTAATGATAAAGTGACACAAAATATGTATCTTTTAGCGCTCACGCGGCACTTCGTCGATTTATGACACTTTTTTTTGAAATCGCCCCACTGTGCGCTGCTGCAAAAGCCAATGAATGAGTTTTTGGGGCCGGCGATCGCGTACACTCGGAGCGTGACGAAACGTTCGAGGTCGCACGCCGCGGCGCTGAGGCACCCAACATGTAGACACCGACATACTGACGGCGGCAGTGTGCCTACGAGCGCCTGCGGTGCGTGTTCGGACGCCCACTTGGGAGCCTTCGCAACTTAATTCTTTCCATTGTGTATAGTGCGATTCGTGCGTAGTGTGGTGCAGTGTATGGTGCATTAGTGCTAAGTGTGCAATTGTGAGTACTGTGGGGACCTAGTAATTCTGTGGTGGGACAGACGGTATTTGAAGGAGGAGGTTAGGGAAGTCGTCAGGAGGAATGCCATGCGGCTGACGACGCTACAAGCACGCGCTCCGTGAGTGGAGGACGCAAGCACACACACACACACACGAGACCCAGTCGCGGGCTTCTTTTTCGCTCTCGCACGCGTCGCCCAAGGGGGCCGCGCGGGCGGCGCAAAAGCTTGCCCCTCTCCGAGAGAGCACACCACTCGACACACATATACGCACCCGGCCAGAAATTCGCGGGCCGAGAGACAGTGGCTTGTTATCGCGTCGTACAACTCAAATAAACCTGCCTGCATTGTTTACTACTTGACGGTACCACGTTATCGGAGCAAGTGCCAAAAACGATCCTGCTATCCGTGTGTGTCCTGCAACTTTGTTAAATGAAATTTGTTTTTTACTTAAAACATTTCCACATACGCTGGTCTACAGAAGAAAAATAAAAGGGCATCGTTTCTTCTTGTCCATCATGAGTTGCGATGATTAACGACATCTCATCTTGGGACGTATTGTGAGGAGTGAGGAGAATCAGTCAGCAAGCACGTATGTATAGATATTTTCCTATCCTCATCTGTTGTGAGCGCTACAAAAACCACGCGCTGTATACCAATGTGATCCAGCGTCTTCTCAAATTAATATATAGTTTCCACAGAAATTTGAAAGTTTTAATATTACTAACTTAATTATCTTAAAATTTAAGGTTTAAACGTAACCCCACATACACGTGGATCGTCCGAATGTGATTTCAAAGTATTTGCTAATTGATATAAATATCATTTAAAAAGCAAACAATTTGTAAAAATATGATAATTTCTGGTTTATTTTTTTAACTATTTGATAGGTGATTGGAAAAAACCCAATATGTTAAAATTAGGCCAGGCATGTCCAAAATATATCTATATATATATATCGGAGTAAACATGTCAGATACTTTCTATTTTCGATATATCGATTTCAATTTATTGTAATTTATTGAAATGTACATAGCACATCCTGATACTAAATACTTTTTTTACTTTTCCTAAACGTTATTCGAGATTATTTCGCGCTCTTCTGTATACTAAATTCATATGGATCCATCCAATTCCTCAACCAACGAATTAACAAAAAACGAGTTTGTTTACGATGGTCCACGCAAATGTGCGCCGCAATAATTAATAAGTTGCTCGGTATTAAGCGGCACGGTGCGGAGGCTAACATTAGAATTTGCTATTCGCATCATTCGCATCATTCGCCGAATGAGTCAACACCCGCGTGCTTGCGAAAAAAGAAACAAAAATCACTCGCCGTCAGCCCTCTTACAGGGTTTACTACGTGTGAATTCAAATGTCACAGTATCCACTTATTAATAGATACATGTTATAATTAGACAAACTTAAGTCAGATTCTTTCCGGATTGCATTTTACTTCGAGCAATTGCATCTAGGAATACAATACTGAGAGTTTTTCTTCTTTTGTAATCAACTGATTGTTGACGATTTTGGCTACCCTACCGACTCGCCAACCTCCACTACTTGCCAAAACTTCTACGCACTGTAGGCAGTGGAACAAGGAAATACCATACACGAGTGTTGTGGCGATTGCCAATCTTGTGCAACGCGCGGAATGTCGCTTGTTTTCGCGCACACCGCGTAATTGATGCATTTTGTTGGCGATTGTCGTCACCAACCAATCAGCTACAGTCGCCGTAAACAAGCCTTCACATTGCGCACGATTGAGATGTCAAAGGTACACGCAGTAAAACGCTTTTACTTCTGTTTTACGAAGTGGTTAAATACTACGTGTCCTTACAATCATTAACGGTCTGATCAATAAATGCATCCTAGAGGCCCTTTTTGAACAATAAGAAGATCGGCACTGTTTAGGGGCTGTAAAGAAAGTTTAATAAAAACAAACTTTGAATTTTTCTGCACTGTCTCTGTATACAGTGAAACCTGTCGTATATGGAAAGTTAAGGACTAACCATTTCTTCCGTTGTTGAGAGGTTTACCTATATGAAACATTACAAGCGAAAAGCAAAATTATATATAACGATACACGTGTGGAAACGGCGTTTTTGGTATGTGCCCCCTATGGTAAGTGCACCACCCGTTTTGTTGGGTATTTTTTCGTATATTAAAATCTGTTGAGTTGGTTGTCTACATATTTGCATATTGTACTAGATTTCATTTGAATTTTGACAGCGTTTGCAGCGCCATTACCTTTAAACAAAATATATGTGGTTAGCCCTGCGTGCAGCGCTTAAGTGTTCTTGGGGGCGCGCCGAGGGCGCTCAGCAACCATCGAAGGGTGAGAATGAGGAGAAAAGGTGGGTTTGCGCCACTATAAAAACGTGGAACGCGCACTCCTCGGCCTATTTCTCCTCTGGTGAGTTGTCGTATTAACTTGTCTTTTACTTTTGTATTTGTGTGTTCATTGTGCCGTTTGAATAAAGTTGTTGTGCTTTGTACTTCGTGTATTTTGGACTTTGACGTCTGAGGTGAGCTTTGAGCAAAACTTGTATCGCGATAACTCAAGGAACTTGGCAGAAGATCCAGTTAAATCTGGTCCCGCGCTATCAACGGAAAATAAATTAATGTTTCAAAAAACCGCGACTACCGCGTAACAAAATCTTATTAATACAATTCTTGTCACTGGACTCATAACAGAACATTGTATCCTAAGGTACCATCTGCGAAATGTAGGAAAGGAATTCAGTGAATTATGCAGGCTATGTAATGAGGACGCTGAGACGTCCGAGCACATAATCTGTTCGTGCAAGTCAGCGAAAGGCTTGAGAAACAACCTCATTGGCAAGGATTTCCTACTAGTCGAGGAAGAAGGGTTACCGCTCAAGAATGTTGTAAGGTTCATAAATAACCTAAGGATCCTTCCGTGTGACAATAGATCAATTCGATCGCAATTCACAAGAGGTTTGCTCTTTCACTGACCCCCAAAAACCTATCACATACCACACAACATACTAACCTGAAGGACGATTTCGCATACGAAATTTTGCACTATATTAGATTTTGAAGACTCTACTCTAGTAGAAAGTTAAAAAAAGAATTAACACAGTAAATTTTATCTAATATTACAAACAGTGACATACTTCACTGTGAGGTGTTAATTTGAATAACATTCTGCAATGACGCCGTTGGAACTTTATTTTAAAATCCATAATATTTGAATATTTGTTATGACTAAAATGCAAAGGAGTGTGTACAATATTAAAATGTCACGATAAAAAAAAGAGTTTTTAAGCTGTTTAGAAAATCCTTAAATATGACAAAACCGCTTTTCCAAGGTTTTATCTATTTCTTTGTACTGTGCTTATCTCTCTGTGTTATATTTTTTTTAAATAAACATACTTTTATTGTTTTATTCTATTGTTAGACAAAATTGTAAATTACTTTATTGGCTTCAAATGCATTTCGCAACATTCGAACATTGAAGAGAAAAATGTTCTGCGTAGTAACCTTTTTTGTAGGGCTTTTCCCTACTCCATGCTGTGGCACTGCCGCCGACACTATCGATTGCGACAACCACTGCCGTCATAACACCGTCCGTCTGGACTGCACTAGTCTCATCGACTAGCATACAAACACACATACATGTTCATGCACACACTCATATACAAGTAACGCATACATAGGAACAAACACACGTGTGGCGTCCACGTGCGGTCCCGCTCAACGTAACCACTCCGGCCAGTCGCAACGCTCGCCTTTTTCATCTCGGTAATTAAATTATACGCCCACCGCGTGCACTTGCTCTCGGGCACGCGCACGGAAAGTGTCGCGGAATAATTGCGTTTGGGATTTGGGTAGGCCGCAGACGCCCGAAACGATTACAACACTTCACTCTTCTTCGACGTGCACGCACGCGTGCGACACGCGAACGCATTCAAATTTATTGCCCCTGGACGAGCTTCAATGTCACAACATACAAATTAGATATAACGCGGTTTTATTGCTGTGGGTGGATCTTCGTCGGGCGAAGCATACGCATTACAATTAGCCAGCAGGATGCAGACTAAACACTCACCTAATGTCTGAATTCTATAACCACGTTTATTCTATCCTCTTCCATATCCCTTCTGAGGATACTAGAACGTGGGATTGGTACAGCTAAGTGGGATAGGTGGTGGTGATATAAAAGATGGGGAATAGATGGTTGTTGTTAGAAAGATGGCACGTATGTCGAGTTTATTTGGTCTTCCTTGGGAATGTCTGGTCGTTCACACGTATATGTTGGCGCGTAATAGTAGGAATCTGGAAAATCGAGGGTCATTCCGAGTTGCGGCATTTCAACTGCAGGTCTTGATCTCTTTTTCATGGGGGCTTTATGTCACACGAATATTTAAAGGTATTATGATATTATTGAATAGGTCTTTCTACTTCCAACGTGTAATCCATATTTACAAATGAATAGATTCCTAATTCTATTGACTGATACGGTTTTTGATTTAGTCCTTTTCATGATGATACATTTTCCATCAAGGTTCAACGTGGTTTTATTGTTGTGGGTGGATCTTCGTTGGGCGAAGCATACGAACTAAGATTACTCAGCGAGATGCTGACAAAATACTTTCCTAATGTCTGAATTCCGGAACCACGTTTATTTTATCCTGTTCTGAGAATATCTCTAGGTGCAAGTGGTTGATTTGCAGAGGTTGTGTGGAAGAGACGGATAGATGGAAGTGATGTGTAGCAGGAGAATAGATGGTTGTTAGAAAAATGGCTTTAAAATGTTCAACGCACAAATGTGCGTGTCAGGTCATTCACACGTGTATTTTGGGGCTTAATACTAGTCGAGGGTCATTCCGGGTTGCGGCCTTTCAACTGCCGGTCATGATCTCTTTTCAAAGATGCTTTGTGTCACACGGAAGAGATGTACTTTAATCGATATTATAGTACTATTAACTTCCAACGTGAAATTCTTATTTACAAATGATACCTATTGATCTATTGCCTGGAATGTTTTTATCCTGCCCTTATCACGCGAAAATCAGATTTGGTGCAATATCTGACTATTTCAGTGATACTTCTTCTGTCATGAAACTTTTATATGATAAAGAACGAATTGCAATTTCACCAGGAAATTGCAATTTCTTCTTGGTTAATCCAATCATTAGCTGAATAGATTTGAATATTTTATCCTGACTAAGGTGGGCTGCGTAATGATGATTCTATCGATGTTGTAGTAAATATTGTTTGGATAATCCTGCTTTAGCCGAGATAATATAGGTATATACATGATTCGAGAATTTATGTGGAATGCAAAATCTTGTAAAGTTATGGACATTTTATTACTCACGCTACATAGGTTTTATGAGACAATAAATTTAAATTAGCCGTGTAAATGATCACTTACGCTATAGGAATCAGAATATACTCTGCGCCTATGTTTTGATAGAGTTGGAAGTAAGCCATTGTGTAGGTTAATAGGACATAACCGCAACTAAAGTCGACTTTGATCTTGGAAAGACTAAAAATTAACCTTGTTATCTGAGGTTATAGAACATATTAAATCAAATTCTTTAGTTTCGATAGATACTATTCCTTCTCGACTTGAAGACTGTTAGACTAAACTAAATCTGCTATGCAAACAGACATCGGTCAAGATAATCAGTACTTCCTTGAATTGAATATTAACAGTAACTCTTCATAATATCTTTTGACAGTGATATATCAATTTTAAACCGTCCAGATTAATGTGTTCTTATTCTACATTTATGGTGCGATACGTTTGAAGCGACATGCTCAGGCCTAAAGAGCTCAGACTACTTTTACGGACAAGTTTTCCTGTCCGAGCTATTTACAGCCTGTATCAATCATCAACCGGCATTGGAGTAACTTGCCAGGAAAAAATGAAGAGATCATCAATTACCAGTTGACTTTGAATATTTATGAAATATAAGACTAGGTCATTATGGTACTTCAAGATGCTTTAACCGCGTCTTAATGATTCTTCGTATGCCTCCTCCTAGGGACCGGATGTCCCTGAAAGATATTCGTCGCAACTGCCGTAAACTATATACTGAATAGCTATTGAAAATCCAGTTTACTGCCGATTATGTATAAAAATGTCGTCGCGTTGGAATAAATGTGCACTGCCTGTATATCTCAATCATCGTTTCACAATTAATGGTGACTATCGCGTTATGGTTGATTTTCTTGCCTATCAATAAATATATGATGCAATGGCAGTCTGTAGTACGCTATCAAATATTTTCCCAGCGCGTTATGAATTATGCAAATGTAACGTGTTGTTTTGCCAGGGTGTTCTCTCTGTAATGATGGTGCTACTGCATATTTTAATTGGATATTGCACACTTAGGGTTGAAGAATCTCTTGGGGGTTTGATGACCATTCAGCGGAAGTTTGCAAATTTACATAATTAAAAACATGGCGCGAACAAAATGTTATTTTGTTTTGCTTCCAGCATGCCTTTGGTACTTCTGGTAATTTGTTCCAGTTCAATTCATAGGGGTGGAAAAATCTAATTAAAGTTTTTTTCGCCGCATTGTATTTACTTTTAATAGTTGAAATTTGGTAAGTTCAGAGTCTTTTCATATGAAGATATGTCTGATCAGGTAGGGATAAGTTTGATCAGAGAAGATTAGGTTATATTTGATCAGCCAAGTTATGCTTGCATAAAGTTATGTCTGCTATAACTTAGGGAATAAAACAATCTAGTACCATGAAGATCTTCCTGATTCAGACTCGTCAGATAGAATTAACACTGATGAGGTTTAGTCTGTTTATTCAGACTTTCTATGGACTATGGCATCTACAAGTACAGATTAATCTTATTACATTTTAGCATAGCAGTAAGATTTTTTTTCTGAAATATTTTTTGATTGCATTTTAATTATGCCCCCATTTATTTATCGTCAACAAAACTGTCAAAGTTAAAGACCCTTCATGTTTATAATATAAAATATATTCCTACAAAATACGTATTTTTCTGCTTCTCCGCCATTTCCGATATAATAAAATACGGTCAGGAATTTCCAGCTGAATTGTAAGGCTTGCAAATAAGTAGTGTTTTCGTCACCTGCGGGACGAGATTTACAAGGCATCGGATATATAAACAAAAACAAGGCTCTGCTTTGTGCGAATGGCGAGGACAAAGAGATGATTTCGCGTGCACTTTCGCATCTCTACGTGATGACACTCGCCCGCCCGCGATGAACAGCCAATACGCGGCGGATCTTTTTTTATTATCCCGCACTTGTCGGAGCCAATCCCCCCATCATCAGTTTTATTCGCCGGCATTGAATTTCGCATGGTGGACACCGACGTGTTGGGTTTCACGTTTTATTCGCGACACGGCCACTCTGTTGTTGCCATGTCGTCGCTAAGCGCCCGCTTTGTTGGGAGCAGATTTCGCGCATGACCCACCTGCGATTCGCGGGGGTTTGGCTAAGGTAGCGCGGCGCGGCGACAGACCATCGCATGTTTACGGCGAAACCTCGCGAACTGTTTTTTAATTTCTTTCGTTAAATGGGAAAGGTAGTTGCATGGGCGGTGGGAGGGCACGCGCAAAATGCGAGTTGTTTGCTTGTTTACATGTTTACGTGTTTGCGCCTCGCTGCGCCGAAATTTCATCCGCCCCCCGGGGAAACGTCAGCGCAGTGCGATTTACGCCAGTCGCGAAGACTGCCTGGCGTCAACGCTGTCGTCACAGTCGCTCACGACGTCAACGTCGGCGGTCGCACATTCTGCTCTCCGGGGAATACGTCTCTCATCATCTCGTGTGAGTTTCTCCGAAAGTATTCATTAATTATCCTTCATTTCTATTCCTATTCGTTCATGGGAATGTCCCTGGAATCATTAAGGACAGATCATAACTTTGAATAATTGAGATCTCTGTAGAGTTTGATGGGTAATTTAATATTTTCTTTACATACAATTGGTCTGATGATTCTTGCTTACCTTAATTTTGTTCTCTTCAGGCAGATTAAACAAAAGTCCGATGGATTCAGGTTAAATTCAGACTATTTTGACGTTGTTGTTCAATTCCTCTCCTGAGATTTTCTCATTTATCTTGTAAGGAATTACGAAGGGCAGAGGTGATCTCAACTTGGAATAATAGAGCTTTTTTTAAGTTTGATGGATTATTTGATATCTTGTACTTTCAATTAGTCTGATGACTCTTGACAACTTAATCTAGTTCTTCAGACAGTTAGTTAAGTCTGATGGGGTATGGTTAATTCACTCTGGTTGAACGTTGTTATTCACAGTCTTTCCTAAGAATTTCTCATTTTACTTGAAAGGAATTACTATGGGCCGATGTAAGAGTAAATTGAATTGGTAATTGTAAATGTATATATTTACAATTATCCTGATGATATTTGCCTGTATTTTTAACTCTGAGCAGACAAGGTTCGTTTAGCTCTGATCAGAACTGATTCAGGAATTCATAAGAACAGGGTTAACGCTAACTTTGACTAACATATTGAATACCAGTCTCTCTGAAATCTATAAGCATTCATACGAAATCATCAGCATGTTCGTTAATTTCATATATGCTCGAGTTTTATTGGTTATTTGATATTGAAACCGAAGAAGTTGTTTAATCATCATATTAGTAGCAGTGTGGCGCGTCGGCCTCGTTATAGCATCAACAAGTAGCTGAAGAATCAGTTTCATAACAAACTTTAACGAGTTTGTTATCATCAAATAACGCACGACTATTTTCCAATGACAGACACTCTCGTATATGGTGAGGGAAACAAATCTTGCGGTCATATACATTTCTTGGAAAATATAATTATTACTTCGCTGCACAATGACTAAAAATCTAATTCATAAAAAAGTTACGCAACAGAAAGACGTTTAGATACATTTTGATGAGACTGTTTTAATTGCATTAATATGTATATGCATTAGTATGTACGAGTAATTTCATGTTAATTTATGAACTGTGGAAATAAAGCATCCTGAAAAATTCATGACATAATGCAACTACTGAAACCTCAAATTAAGATAAATTAGAAATGTTTGATTAATAATATTTTAAAAGGGCATAAATTATATTAAATTCAAATAATTACATTAAATTAAAAGTGTAATTATATAACCGCCTGTTAAGTTGGTGCAAGAAATTTCCAGAGTGAATTTCGTCACATGTTGCTGATTTTATCCGAATGAGTGAATGGAAAATTTTACTTAAATCTTATGCAATTCACAACTGCATCAAATTCTTTTAAGTCTAATTGGCTTCTTAGATTTATATAAGTCTTTTTTAAAATTTATCATTTAAATGTTTCAATTTACATTTAATTGGAAATGTCTAGACGTACCGAGGTTAGATCTAGATAATTCACGTTTTTTTCTATGAAATCTATGAAAAGAGTAAAATTGTATGTGTGTCCTTGTTTGCATATCCATATTTAACAAGTTAAATAATTTAAGTTAAAAATTGATGCCATGTTTAAGCCGTCATCCAGCCAAATCAGTTTATAAGGAATTTCTCAATCATGTAAGCAAAATCGAAAAACGACACCCCGGGAGGAATGCACTAAATTTATACTTAAACTTATAACATAAAAATATGGAAATATGAAATAACTTTTAGCACAAGACTACAATATTTACTCAACTAATTTAAAGTTGCGTATTTGCTGAAGTGATTTTGTTGAAATAATAATGAGATTTCATGGTAAAACAAATCTTTTATTCGTGATATTACGCAAATTCTAATGGATGGAAATCATGAAAATATTTTTAAAATTTTAATTAAATTCGTTGAACTTTTATTGGTGCATATGTATTCGCACATATAAAACGTAAAATTCAGTTTGTATTTTCACATTTATTAAACTTCGAAATTAATTTTGAAATTTATTGAAATTTTACCAGCTTTCATTTAATTTCCTTTAGGCCTGTGCAAATATTTGACATGCAATGACTTGGCCGAAAATGCCAATAATTTCCTTTTATTTCTTCTTTCCTCTCCTGTTTTAATCAAAAGTAATTCCAGGAAACAAAAATTGATTTATTACTTTACTTTATTTATTTACTTTATTGATAAAAACAATTATATTCCATGAAAAGTGATGAAAAAGTGCGCGGTTGAAGGAAATAACAGAAAATATTGTTGAGATTTGCAAAGGACTATCGAAGAAGACGTTATAAAACCAGCCTTCACTCATATTATAAGGAAAATAAAAATGCTTGGAGTGGTTCTTGGACGATAGTCTGTTTTATGTATACTTTCATAAATTGCAATATAAACTGGGATTCAACGCAGTTTTATATATCTACTATAAAATGGAAGGGTGATGAGTTTTACACTGAATTGTTTTTTAGATTATACCTGGATATTTTTTAAAAATAAAACGCGAATTTATCAACTGTGCAAGTAGAAAACAGAAGTAATGAAAATGAAATATTCCGGTTCAATATTTCCTTATTTGATTTCGGTAAAATTATATTACTAAATTATATCCTGATTTTATAGGTTCTACATTAAGGAATATTATGCAATTCAATGAGATTGTACAGTTTCAAATAAATAGCGCGTATTTGTATGGTAATTTCCACCGATATTCAATGCATTGATCAAATATTGATGTTTGTCGTTTTGAAATTGTCAAAATATTTGCACATTAATATTTTCAAATCAAAATTCGAAAATCAGTTTTAACTTGGTTTAGAAATTAATATATAATAAAGTTTAGAAAATAAAAAATGATATATTCCAAAAAGTTTATTTGCTTTGACGTCCTTTCATTGCATTTAAAAAACATTTTTTCAGGCTGAACATAATGGTTTACGTGCTGAATAAAAAAATCACTATTGTCTATGTTGAGCAAATATTGACGCTTACATCTAATGGATTTTTGATATATTCATCATTAAAATATATCATCAAAATATTTATTCATTTTTAACGAACTTTTTTGTCTAATAAATTCCCATTTGATAATTTTGAAAAAGTTTTTGTAAAAACAAAATAATGAATGAAAACATAATTTCTGAAAAACGTACCACATAAAAATACATACTCTAACACTTACAAATGCACGTTTTTGGAAGAGTGAAAATATGGGTGATGTTTATTTGAGCCACACTTGTACAAATATTTTTGGCAGGAAGTTTGTATATCTAAATTCCCAAATATATCGATATGCTCACCAACTTACTACTACTGGGATTACATACATAATGATTTAATACTAATATAATGTGGGTTTAAAACCTCATAACTACACTAATTCAACTAAATCAATTGCATCATGTTTAATTAATCTACATTAATTGATATATTTGAATAATTCGCAATTGCCTTCGAGTACTTCGAGTATTCCGCTGCTTATATCGTACAAAGATTTCTTTACCTTTCTATAATGATTCTGTTCTTCTTGGGAAAGTATATATTCCAGTTTTAGTCCTTCAGTTCTTCTTAAGTTTTCTTGATTCGATTTTGAAAATGTCAAGGACGTGTTTAAAGTAATTACAGTCATACGTGCATGAATATATAATTTAATTATACCCCTTGGGTTTGTAAATTAGTATCTTATTTAAAAGAAGCTAACAATATTTTCTTATTTTTAAAATTTGTCTGAAGATGAAGTTTTGGATTTAGAGAAGAAGGTCCATTAGTCTGACCACAGGGTAAGTAATGATTTCGGACGAGTGGACAGAGTATGCGGTTGCACCGGTGACGGTTGGATGCAGACTGTTTGCATTGATTCTCTTTGCCGAGCAGAATCCTGCGGTATGTGTTTGGCTTCCAGACGAAAACCATTTCGTTTCAACCCAAAGGTTCAAAGACTTTCGATTTTCTTTTTAATTCTAACATGATTTTGATTTTATATGTAGGCTTTATTCAGAGTTTCAAAGCGATTTTGAAAATTGTGAATTGCAGAACTATTTAAGAAAATTCCTTTCAAATTTTAAGTAGCTAGGTGAAGTATTTACGAAGTTTTAGCTCATAAAATTATATAGTATTCCTGTTTGCCGAACTTTTGAAGGCGTATTTCTCGTCACATTATGTTTCGATTTTGCGTACACGATTCAAAATTCTACTGAACCGATTTGACTGAATGATGGTTAGTTTTATAGATAATTAAATTCTCTAGAATATGTCAGCAATTGTTTTTTGGGAAAAAATTATTCGACGCCATGTTCAAGACAATTTTATAAGCTGTGCAAAAACGTATTGGTTTTTCGTTTGCGATATAAATTAAGGATGCTTGAGTGTACGCATCTGAGCAGCTCAAAATTCGAGGCGATATAAAAACGTTTTCTATGAGAAAAATTCCACCTTATGAATTACAAAGTACATTTAGTTATAGTGATAGTGAAAAATCGTGAAAATTGCAAATTGTTACACCGGTAAATGAGATAAATACACATTTATCAAGGGAACATGTGTATTTATCTCATTATCAAATAATCATATTTTTTCAAAACCGGATTTATGATAATTTAAATACAAATAAGGATAATTAACACTACAAATTAAAGTTTTGAATGATTTTCCCAAACATATATCGTAGAAATATATTAAACCAACTTTTCAAATATTCGCATAGGAATGCCAAGGATGCCAACACTTTACAAACAGTTAGTTATAATAACTAATGAATGCAAATTATTACGTTATATCTAATCGCAATTTGTATCCATTAAACGATAAGTAGCTCAAGGCGTATCAGACCAACTTAGAACTGTTTTGAAAGCATTTCAATTTTATTTATCCTTACACTATAAACATTCACTCTTTACGTGGATTTATTATCATCACCACATGAGCCTATATCCTCCTTCAAATCCTGATCCTGCATCCGGTATTCAGATATAAATTTCTCACCTGAATTTACTGCTGCAACGCCGAGTATTCGTAAATCAAATATCCAGCGATCCGCTTTATTTATGCGCTTGTTTTGCTATTATCAAATGACTCACATTCGCTGGCAGGATTTATCTGTTGTTATTACGCAATATTGTTGCACTATTTGGCAACGGAACGCTACATTGGCGCGGAGATTAGTGTTTTTTGAAATTGGCTAAATTATTGCTGATTGATAACAACGCGTGCGTCGCCGGCGAATGCGTTTGCAAATACGTGCAAGCTGCTACATTGTGCGCATTTCGTCGATATTTCGCGGAGAATGCGCGTAATTGCTAGTTGCGCTTCATTCAAAACATAACTATGTCAAATGTGTTGTACCGGGTGTCAATGAAGTTGAAGTCTTTATCGCTTCACATTTAATTGTATTGACCCGACCTTTTTAATCGACCGCTCATCAGCCTGATTGGACGAGCAAATAGTCGTGCGAAACATATCGGCAAGTGTGGTTAAGGGGTAATACAATCAGATCGAGCGACTATGAAATGACAGGCAAAAAGTGGAATTAAATATAAAATTCAAACTTTGTTTTATAATTTCTAATATACAAATCTTAAAATTCTCATTTAGGCAGTGATTCCATTAAATATAGTTTGTTTTTTGGTTTACCCCATGTGGACCAAAGACAGTTTAATCATTGAGAAATCTGACTGGCAAAAAAACGAGTTTTCCGAAAATGAGAATCTTTATTTATAGTTTACTTTTTTATTCATTTTTCCCATAATTCTAGGATTATAAATCATGCAAATTTGCTACAAACTCTTGAAACACTTTTTCGTTTATTTACTTAGAATTTATATTATAATTTATCTCGGCGAAAGTAGTTTATATCAAAACAAACTCCTTTTAATGGAAGATTGAAAATGGTATCATGTGCAGCCTAGAAAATAATTTACAATGAAATTCTAAATTGATTTCTTAAATTGATTTCCCTGTTTTTTTTTTGTTGAAAATTCGTTAAAAATACATATCAGCAAACGTGGTTAAGAAGTAATACAATCAAATGATTAACGCATATTGACAATAATGTATGATGCATATTTTCAAGTTATTCCTTTCGAGATATATTTTAAAAAGCAGTCTGAATTGCAAAAAATGACAAAGAATAAACTTTTTGTTGAAAATATTCGTAAAATTAAAGTAACTATACGGTATTCTAATTATATATTTCCTGCGGAAACATATAATACAGGAAATATGGTTCCAAATATAATATAGTACAGAAAATTATGTATAATGAATATTCATTTTCTCTAATTTTGCTCATGGTTGCAGCCCAGCATTCACATAATAATAATAACAAAGCCTGATAATTTTAATTGACATATAGTTTAACGCAAATGCATACGTACATAAAACTTACGCGTAAAAGTGCATTGTATGTAAAAAATTTAGCGATGCACACACGCCACACACAGTTATTCTGTATGATCGCTTCCTTGCCGCCGCCAGTAGAACGTAAACGTTGTAACTGGGCCGGGCAGTGTGCATCGCACCGAAGGCAAGTCATTCCTTTGCAAATATAATAACTACCGTCAAAATCGGGTGGCCGGGCCGGGAGGAGTCGATCAATTTGGCGAATTTATGCTCACGAATAATTGCCAATCAACGTACGCGTCTTTTTGCTCGCCTGATTAATTGGGGAATCAAAGACGAGTGCCCTCTGACCTTCAGCGAAGCTCTGCTGGGAGTCACTGCCTCGCCAACACATGTCGTGTTTTCGGCAACTACCCACGCCTTCGGCGCAACTATACCAAGCTACCAATCGACAAATCAGTGCACAAAGCCGCGAGTCGTCGCGAAAAATCGTGGCGTTATTGGCACAACGAGAGAAATCAAACGAACGCAGTCGGATGACATTGACGGCGGCTGCAGATAAATGCAGTGCATCTGTGTACGTGCGAAACAGTGATTGAAGAATCGTGAATTTACTAGGTTCCGTGTGTTGTTTTGCTGCTGGGTATTTGTTTGGCAGGCTTGAATCATTTGCGCTCGACTTGCGCGTAAGTAAACCGGTATGAACTTGGCAGAATTAAAGAAACTTTGGCATATTTTGCCTATTTTTAATATTTTCTACGTTCAAAAGAGGAATCAAATGAAATACCGTGGTGTATGCCTTACGTTTTATGATATTTTAGTTGCGTTGAACGGTAAAATGTTATGACTTCTGTGAATTTTATAGTTTTGGGTGCGACAATTTGAGGTTGCAAATAATTCCAGGGAAGGTTCTAGTTTTCTATTTTATGTTCAAGATTTGAGTTTTGGTGTTTATGTACTCTAACATTACATTAAAGTTAAAAGATTTCAAATGACTTCGGAGAAAATTCAAACTTTTGCTAGTTTTAGAAAATACGCCTTAACTTCACCGATAAGTTAATAAGATAACAGCAAGAGAAAAATGCCCAATTAAAAATAACGCATAAGATCAACGTTTTGTAATGTAAGGTATTAGTCGCAAATTTGAATGCCTCCTGAAATAAGTAATCACACGTCAAGAAATCTCGTACCGAATCCCATAACAATTACAGTTATCAACATGTATGCATTATCTCATTGCAATAAACAACAAAAATGAAAATTTCAGTCGTGATTTTTCATTTACATATAATGTTAATGTTAAAATAACAGAAAATTGCTACAAAATAACATCAACTTCACTCGCAACTATACTGGGTTTAAAAGTATCGAAACAATTTCCTAGGTTGAATAAATTAAATTCCCATATTGTCTTACAAGAGTAAGACTTACTTGTTAGAGTTATTTTCTGCGATCTGCTAAGATCACGCCGGTTGTAAGCACTCGTCTCGAATTCGACGATATTACAAATGCATTGGCGCAATATTACGGCGCAAAAATTTGTACGCTCGTGAACGGAACGCGGCACTGTCACTCAAGGACGAATCTGCACTAAAACCGTTTTACGGCGCGCATAAAATGTCGCATTACCGCACAGTGCATCTACGCTTTAACCGCGGCGGGCGCTGCTTACGGATTTCGTATTGTGCTCACGCACTACGCTGCGCTGGTACACATTTTTCCGAAAGTGATCATTTACAATTGTATAATTAGGGGTATTATTTCTTTTCGCCCTCCAAACAGTTTCGGGGAATCGGGCCACACTCAACTAGGCTGCTTGTATACATCATTTTGGAGATATTCCAGCCATAAAATACGAAAATAAAGATTACGCGAATAAGTGTAACAACGCTTTCCTCGCGTGCGAATTTTTGTGATAAATGTATTTGTTCAGTATGTTTGTGCCGCAACGTGCATACCTGCGACGTGGTTTTGCTTTCCAAGCGACAATTTCACAGTTTATTTGCAATAATAAATATGCAAAATGTTATCTGTACCGCACCGCGCAAGCCTGCGATTATTACGTTCCGTTGACTTGTCAATGCTAATTAAGTGCATATCACAGGTTCTTGAGCGATTTTCAGACATTTTCTGGGAAATTACAATATTTTATAAATCAATGTGTAGTTATTAATAACATGATAATATCTTCTGATTAATTTCCTAAGAGAAAGTCAATAATATTTTTACTGCATTACTTTGTCAAATCTTAATTTTATCAACTACATATCGACAGAATTTATTCATAATCATTTTCAGGGAATTTCTAAACTTCTAAGGCTTTCCGTCAGACTGCCGACGTCGCATCGCTTTGCTTCGTGTTTTTCTTTGTCAGACTCATTAAAAAAAGAGAGGTTGTTTCTTCGAGTTGCTTCATCTCCTTTTAAGTATTTTAATCAGACAAGGATTGGCATAGACGCTCGAAGCCGAAGTCGGCAGTGTGACGGCCCCCCTAAGACTCTAAAAGGATGTCTACATTAGAGAATGGGCTTATAATGTGTTAGAGAGAGAATATCTTACTTAATTATTGATTGGAAGTATATAAATAAGTATAATTTTAAAAACAAAATTAACTGTTGATTCTTTTTTTGTGAATAACTACGTTGTTTTTTTTTCCTGTAGGTTCTGCTTGGTTATTTTTTTATTGTTCAGGTTGAAATCAAGGTATTTGAAGTTGGGATAACTTCATGTATTTCAGTTCTAATTGTTAGCTCCTTTCTGTTTTTGACTCTGGTAATCATTATTTTTGATTTTTGTCTATTTATTTTCAGCCCTATCCTTTTTACTTTCAAATTCCGGGACTTGTTTCAAATTATTCAATCTCCCCTTTTCTCGCCGGGACTCTTTAACTTTCGTGGTGCTTGCAATTATATTACCTTATTCAATTTCGTGTACTTTATGTGAATGTTTTCGTGAAGTCAATGAATAACATGTATAGTTCTTCTTGATAGTCATTCTGTGTTTGAAAAAGAATGATAAGCATTGTAAAACCTCTTTATGATAAATCGGAAGTAAAATTATTCATATGATAATGCACCAAATATTCTTACGAATTCGTCTGGGCAAAATGTTTAACGTTTTTTAGATGTCTAGAATGCGAGTAACATTGTAACAAAAAACACATAAATATGCAAAATAATATCTGTGCGTGCAGAAAACGAGTGAGCAACTTGTAAATACTAAAGATACGTCTCGCACGTTCTTGGTCACATTTTCATGCGGATTAAAGTGCTGGATTTATCTGCATATGCAACAGGTAGTATAATGCGATTCGTTTGAGCTGAAGCAAGGTATTAATATTTCGACGAAGTTGAAAACGAACGGTGTTGTGCGAGTGCAGAATGACATTGCTTGATTCGCATTTGTTTGCAGATGAGTTTCCAATGTCATGATACATTGATCGACGCAGACGGCGTCTTGCTCTTCCGTTGCTGCCACCACCACGCACCGCCAACGTCGTCTCTGCCGCTGCTTCCACCGCCGGCCACCGATTTGTCCCCTGAGAGTGCTTGCGCTGCTGCTATGCTCTCCGCCGACCACCGTTCGTGATTGAATGCCGCCCCCCACATCAGCCACAATCGGCGCGATGTATATTCATGTGCGGCCCACCTACAACATGCTGACGGCACCCATGGTGCGTCTGCGGCCCTTTGCCGGCAACTTGCTGCTAGCCGTCGTTATTCTCTCGACGGCGGTGTGCCATTCGGCGGCGGAGGGTCTCTCAAACAGTGGTATGTCGCCGAAGAATAATATTTCTACCATTCCTGTTGGTGAGTTATCGTTCGCTACATGTTTTATTTTGTTTTATATAAAAATTAAGTTGCAAAATTGCAATCAAATCCAGATTTAGGACAATCGCATTATTAGAATTACCAAACTGATTCTGAAATGTTAAACGATTATAATATACATTCTTGGAACGTTTCCAATATCTACCCCGATTGTAAAACTTGTTGAATGATCTACATATGAAAGCTGCAATATATCACTTTTCTTGCTGCAATATGGCCAAAGAAATTTATCAATTCCACAATTTCATTCCAGTGTGTAAGAGCGTGGACATTCGCAACAATATACAGAGTTTTCAAGCCCTAGAGAATTGTACTGTCGTCGAGGGCTTCGTGCAAATCCTGCTGCTCGACAACGTCACCGCGGCGCAATTCGAGAACGTGTCCTTTCCGCGCCTCACCGAAATCACCGACTACCTGATGCTGTACCGCGTAGGAGCGCTGCGTAGCATCGGGCAGCTCTTCCCTAATCTCGCCGTAATTCGCGGCCAGCAGAAGTTCTTCGAGTATTCGCTCGTCGTCTACGAGATGAAAGAACTGCAAGAGATTGGGTTGTTCAATCTGCGCGAAATTTCCTCGGGGTATGTGCGCATAGACAAGAATCCATCACTGTGCTTCGTCAATACGATCGACTGGTCGTCGATTGTAGTCGATCGTAGTGCCGACAATTTCCTGCAAAACTTCAAGGCGGGCGAGGAGTGTCCGGTGTGTCCGTCTGTGGCCGATGCAGCGCGCAGCAGCAACGAGGGTGGGCCCGTGATCAAACCGTGCCACAACGGCCATTGCTGGAACCTGGACATGTGTCAACTGGAGTGTTCCTGCGGCAACCGGACGTGCGACTCGAAGGGCAACTGCTGTGCAGAGAACTGCATCGGCTGCGAGGACAACGAGCCGCATAAATGTCTTGTTTGTAGAAACGTGAGTGCGGTGGGCAATGGATGTATGGATCACTGTCCACAAGGCTCCTACATGGTAATTATATTTTTCTATCTCTTAAAAGTAATTCGTATATTTCCATCAGTCACCTAGAGGGTATCTATATACCCTGAGAAGCTAAATGAATTTCTCTGAGATAATCCGTTCAATGTTAGTCTTCGTATCAACCAGACCATATTTTGCATACGATCTACTCCTTCTCAAGATATTTCTTCGCCTTTTACATTTTATTGCATGTAATTTACAGGCTAGCCTCTCGTTCTACATGGTAATTTCTTAGTTTATCAATAGCGCGCTTAATTATGCACCGAGCGCAAAAAACAAAAGCGCCTTCGTTAGGCACCAGCTCTTCATTATCGTAATCATCGGCGCGGCATCGGTCGTTATTATAATTAGAACGTTGTTTTGTGTCACAGTACTTAAATCGAAGATGCGTCACAAAGGCGGAATGCATTACGATGCCAAACCCACTGCAATTGGCGAATCCGACTACGAAAACACCATTGCAACAGAAGTTTCACAAAGTTTTATCGGTGACGGAGAAGGATGGTACCATCAAACGCACGTGTATTCTAGAATGCCCTCTCAACTACATGGAGGTTAACAATGAATGCATACAATGCCAAGGTACATTCTAATGCAGTCTAAGGCAATATCCTGGTCATCGGTTACTTAATTTTGTCGCAGGAAGTTTTTAGAAATTTTACGTAATCTTGCTCTTGAAAATGGATTACACTTTTCATTACACTTCAATCCTATTTCACTTTTCTTTTTCAAATAATTTGATCGAGTCCAACTTAAACTTACATAACTATCTTATCAGTAATTCAAAATATTCTTCAATTGTTCGTTTTAATAATTTCTGTTCTGGCAAAAGCTTCTCTATATCGATTAGGACATTGCCTAATATCATGCATATCATCATTTCATGTTTGTTCTTTTACATAACCAGCTGGAAGGTGCCAAAAGGAATGTAGGGGTACCATAATAGACAGTATTTCATCCGCTATGGCAATGCGCGGTTGTACATATATCAATGGTTCGTTGGAGATACAAATACGAGGAGGAAGTAAGTTTTCCTTTAGGTTCTTTTTAGAGCGACTCGAAATAACATCGATTGCGTTTCCTTAGAGAATGTAGTAAGTAAATTGGAAGAAAGCCTGAGTATGGTCGAGATAATCGAAGGCTCCCTCAAGATCGTACGATCGTTCCCGCTCATATCGCTCAGTTTCTTCAAGAAGTTGCGCGTAATTAGAGGAAGCGAGCTCGAGAACCGGAAGTTCTCAGTCTTTATTCTCGACAACCAAAATCTGCAAGAGATATGGGATTGGACGAATCGCACACTCGAAATTAAGAACGGCAGGTTATTTTTCCATTTTAATCCGCGCCTTTGCCTGGAAAAAATTCGGACACTGCAGCAGAAGACGAGTCTGCCGAATTACACCGAATTGGAAGTGGCATCGAGTTCGAACGGTGACAAGATTGCTTGTAAGTAGTCACATTTTACGTTTATTCATAATTTACAGAAGTATTATGGAATTAATTACTCGTAGGTAACATTAGTGATCTACTGGTTGAAGCGTATGAAATTGACAGTACATATATACGACTCAAGTGGGAACATTTCGAAATGAAAGACTACCGTAAATTATTGTACTACACTGTATACAGCATTGAGGCTCCAAAACATAACATTACCATCTTTGATGGTCGAGACGCTTGTAGTGGAGAAGGGTAATTAATCATTTTCAGTAAAAATTATGGCATGTTTAATGCATTTGTTAATTCACAGTTGGCGGGTTGATGATGTTAAGACGGGCAGTAGTAATATCACCTACCTGCTCGGCCATCTGAAACCGTATACACGGTATGCCATTTACGTGAAGACCTACACCATCGCAGGTGAAGATACCGGAGCTCTGAGTGCCATCCACTACTTTCGTACCTCACCCGGAAGTAAGTTTAATTAGTTTACTTTAACAACTAAAATAGTTTATAAATGAATTAATACTAATTGCAAATGAAATAATAATATAACTTCATTCGAAATTATGATTTGCCCTCTTATATTAGAGCCATCAAAGCCACACGCAATCAAAGTCCACCTAGAGAAAGACAGTATGCGGATCGCATGGAAGCCTCCGTCTTTCCCCAATGGTCTCATTACACATTATAATGTTACAATCATCGCGGACCGCTCTCCCGAAGAAGTGAACATCAACTTCTGTACTGGCAAATTATCTTTGCGTATTCCAACAAAGGCGCCCGCATCGCCCATAATAAACATCTATAACAATAGGTCGTGCGAATGTCCGGTGATCCCAATTAGTCGGGGTGGCGCCAATGACTTCCTCAATGTGTCGTCTGCGGAAAATCAAATTGACTTTGAAGATAGACTCTACAACTACGTGTATGTGAAAAAGCCTGTATCACAAATACGTAAAGAAAGATCAATTATTTCAGAAAATGATCCATTCCTGGCATCGAAGGTATATGATGGTGAGTGAAGTTTCTTTATACTGTTTTACTCTAGTTTTTCGACGACTCTAATTGTTTTCAGAGTACAATCGCACATTGAAAAGCGTAGAGGAAGTCAATATCACAGAGATCGTTATCTCAAATTTGGTACATTTCAAGCAGTACCTGATTTACATTCATGCGTGTCGCGAGCATTTGATATTGGATGAGAATTCAATTTACAACGATTATCAAGACGTTTGCAGTGATGGTGCCGTGGAGGAGAAGCGCACCCTCATGCGCGATGACGTAGATGAGATTCAGGAACTTGTGATAACCAACATTACGACTGATTCGGCTATTATTACGTGGGAAGATCCAAAAGATCCTAATGGCAGCATTGAAGGCTATCATATAATTTATAGACTAGTTGATGACAATGACGTAAGCAAGCCTATTTTTATATGGTGGATTTTGGTGATATTAATAGATATGCGATTTGTTTACAGTCTTCAAAGCCACACAATGACTGTATTGCAAAGAATAAGACTGTGACAAGCCACAGATTGAGTCGTCTTCGTGCGGGTAATTGGAGCGTTCAGATGCTTGTCACCACACAGGCGGGTACTACTCATACGAAACGCGTATACTATTTCTACGTGGAGCAACCCATAAATGTGACTGCCTATGTACTTGGCATTCTCGGTACAATTGTGGGGATTTTAGTCTTTGCATTGTACCACTATAGGTTTAAGTTCTTCCGCAAGGACGAACTGAAATTGATCACGTCAATCAATCCCGACTATATGCCGTCGGCTTATGTAGCCGACGACTGGGAGGTGCAACGCGATAACATTACACTGCTGAAGGAATTGGGTCAGGGTAGTTTCGGCATGGTTTACGAGGGCATCGCGAGTGAGATAAATGGGAAGTTTCAAGTGCGCTGCGCGGTGAAAACCGTCAACGAACATTCGACGAATCGCGAGCGTGTGGAATTCCTAAATGAAGCGAGTGTTATGAAGGCGTTTGACACAGCACATGTGGTACGACTACTGGGTGTTGTCTCATCAGGACAACCCACGTTGGTCATCATGGAACTGATGGCGAATGGGGATCTGAAGAAGTATCTGAGGTCGCATCGTCCAGATTCAGAAGCTGATCCCAATGATGGTATCGAGCGTAAACCTCCGAATTTAAAACAAATTTTACACATGGCGATTGAGATTGCTGACGGTATGGCGTATCTATCAGCGAAGAAGTTTGTGCATCGCGATGTCGCAGCGCGAAATTGCATGGTATCAGAAAAGCTCGTCGTGAAAATCGGCGATTTTGGTATGACGCGTGACATTTACGAGACTGATTATTATAGGAAGGGCAGTAAGGGCCTGCTGCCAGTGCGATGGATGGCACCAGAGAGCCTTAAAGATGGAGTCTTCTCGAGTGCCAGCGATGTATGGAGTTATGGTGTCGTCTTGTGGGAGATGGCAACTCTTGCGTCACAACCGTATCCTGGTTTTACCAATGATCAAGTTCTGCGCTATGTGAGTGGTGGCAATATCATGGCAAGGCCTGAACAATGTCCAGATATCCTTTACGATTTGATGCAGAGCTGTTGGAATCTTAAACCCAGTGAGCGGCCATCGTTTATGCGCCTATGCGAATGTCTGTTGAAAGACACACGGCCCGGTTTTGAGGCCGTTTCGTTCTATCACAGTGCTGCTGGGGTGGAGGCACGTAATCAAAGACCGTTAGGCACCGGCGATAGTTATGACCTAGACGACGTTACCACGCCACTGCGAGTCAACGAACAGACCGACGACGAGGTCGACCACGACCAACTGGCACGGAGTGTTCATGTTCGGACTACACCGGCCGTAGACAATACCGGCCTCGAGTTCATCACCTACCCATCCATGACGAGTACGGCCAACGGCTATGTCACGCAGCGGCCAGCGAACGGCACGAACGCTTAAAGCAAACAGTATTCCTCCCTCACATCCCCCAAAGTAATAACATCGAAAAGATACCAGTGCGTCCTGGACAGTGAAACAAAACGCGCGCCTCCATGTCTAAATGGTGCTCGATAGTGTGTAGCTAAAATGTTATTAAGTTTATAATTGGACCTGATCGTTAATTTTAAACATTGAACACTCAAACCAAAGATAGTGATATTTTGGGCAGCGGATTGATGATTGAATAATGGCGCAGTATACCTCTCGAAAGGAATTATCCCAAAACAAGTACACGCAGCTAGTCTCTCTAACTTTTATTGTATCTCAAAGCCAGCTGTGCGCGCACCTCATACGCCGATTACCAGAAGCTCTAGTAAGTTATTTAGGTATAATGGAATTACATAAACGAATTGCCTTGATAAGAATGAAACAGGTTGTTTGGCGCGACCTACACACCCATAAGAAAATGGACCGCTATTTTATGAGCTAATGATATTAGGTTATCTAATTTAACTAAATGTGAGAAACGCTCCCCCTCTTCCTGCAATGATTGCACCCCAACCCAAATGTTCCTGCTCTTTAACATGCCACAAATCAAATTAAGAAATACATGCATGATACGCCATGATTATTATGTTACTTTATACACATCGATTATTTTGTACCAACACTACCAGTGTGTAAGAATTTAACCGTTAAATAGACAGACAAAATCGAAAATGAACAATTCGTCCATATTCATAATGATAATATATGAATGCGCTATTTATATATTTTATGAAATAAACTGATTTACTTTTATTCCTGTAAACGTTGCTGGGTTGTTTTGTAGTTTGTTCCATTTATCCCTTAGGATCACATCTAAAGTTTATTTATATAGAATATTGATAAGTGTTTTTTCTAGTTTGATTAGAGGTTAATAACGGTACTACCGGCTCAATGTTGGACTAATTAAGATTTTATTAACAATGAGTTTAGTATCATATCGCCATTGTTCTCACAATGTAGTGTGTACATTTGTTTACATGTCAAATATGTTGCATTGTACGTAGGGCATTCAATTAGCGTCCTCTATCATTGTGAAGTATTAATTGTTTGCATCATAGATAATCTCTATGTGGTAGGAATCACCCACACAAATGTGTGGCTTAAAATTTTCTCTTTGGATTGTGATGCTAACTAACGGCATGGTCTGAGAATCAGGAGGGGATAATAAATATAGTATTCCATTGTTCCATTTTTTTTATACTTGGATTATATATCTCTCAAAAAAAACAAAACGCATACTTCCTTTCAATTTACATGTATTATAAGTGTATAACTATATTACATTAAAATTTTGTTATAAAATAAATGGCCATAAGCAGATGGACATATCATTGCATTGTAGCACACTTGCGTGACATAGGCTTGGATTTATCTCGTTCTGGTCAACATCCATTTAACATAATGCACTCTGAATTAATTTGTACCATGCTGCAGTTGCATCGTTATACAGAACACAGCACTGAATTTCCCAACCGAAATATAACCAAAAAAGTGAAGCCGTTAGCGAAGCCGATGAAACTCAAGCCCAGGGGGGCCTGACTCGCCGAGGAACTTTTGGTCTTCAGTCTACGGCAATTGTTACTATTTATTATTTTTACCATTTTTTTAAATGTTTTTATACATATCAATACATATTTTAAACATGCATATTGTGTTTTCTTTTGATTTTTATTGATATTAATAAATATGAAACTACTGTTGTCACGGTTTCATAACTTCGAAATTAGTGCCCTGAAACAACGCAAGCGGCGCTGCTAATAATATAAACAAACCCATTAGAGTGGGTCATCTTATAGTAATCTGTGCACAAACCGCTGAGTCAGAGAGCGCGATCATAACCCGAACAAGTTTAGTCGACAATCATCGGCAAATTTCGCTTTTAATCAATTTGAAATTTATGCATTCAACACCCTCTAATGTTTGTCGTCACCTCTATTCTCAATCTGTGGTGCCTCATTTGACATTACAAGACCTGGTCCGCGTGTGCATAAAATACTATACTTTGAACAGCAGAAATAGAAGATCTCGTCGTTGTTTATTCGTATTAAATAAATCACACCGAGTACTTCGCACGAACCATTGGAACATTTTATCATTTTTTACACAAAAGTTGAAAGGGTCAGATATGTAACTTTGTGAGGCAGTCAGTATAATTTTTGAAATCATGAAGAACTCATTCTTCATTCTCACGGTTCAACTAACAAAAAGAATAATACTTTCGGCACATGGAAGGAGAGGGATGAGTTCTTGCTTCTAAAAAGATAATCCCTATAACTGTGTTACTTCTAATGTGGAGTACTGCTTTAGAAAGGTCACAAGGTTTCATAAACACAATTCGGAAAATGGCACCTTCCGGCTAAACTAATGAATAGAGTTGAAATGAAAGAAGAAGAATTGCTGTTTCTAGTACGTGTGACTTCTAATAAAGGATGTACATCTCTTCAATGTTCACATTCCTGCTAAACTAATGAAGACAACAGCATTTTCTCCACGTGCAATAAAAGATGTTGACCTGCTGTTCCCAGTAAGGTCATGCCTAGATGCATGACATTTCTAATAAGGACTGTGCAGCTCTTCAAACTTCACAAATTTTGTGAAAATTTTAAAAATACGTTTTGTTACACCGAATAAACTAATAGATGCAATTTCTTAAAAATATGTCCCTCTTTTAGTTAAATGAATCAGACGATAACAGTTTAAAGCATCCAATAATTATAGTCGAATTTTTGGAATTGCAGCGATCAGCCGGCAGTCCCCACTCAAATCCCACCAACCACGACTAGTTCGTTTGCTGCGGCCGGCCAACCGCACTGCTGATCCTGTTGTGCGAGTGTGGGAATGACAGTGGTGGCGGCGGGACGCATCCAAGCACGCAACTCGAAACGCCGACAAAAAGGCCCAAAACAAGAGCCATCCACAGACGCAAGAGACACACGAGTGCATCTTGCCGACGACCACAATCAATCACACTCGAGTGCGATGAGTGCGTTCATGTGGTGAATGCGTGCAAAGGATGCACATTTCGTGTGTGATTGCCACTTTGTGACACCTTCGACTCGCCACAATGTCTTCCAAAAGGTATGCCGGCAGTATTTCCATCGCTGCATGCGAGTCAATTTTACGATTCCTGCGTCTCCTCCACTCACCTGGTTAACCTCACATTTGCTTTCCCATGGGAATTTTCACGAGCAACCTAGCCTATTGTATTTCATGCTCTCTGGTTTGCAATTCTTATCAGAATTATGCTTTAGATATTCTTATCAGTATATCGCAAAATCCTAGTATGATAACGCCGTTCATATTTTTACAGCGAATTGAAGAAACTGTCCGAGGAAAGCCTAACACGTCAGCCAGAGGAAGTATTTGATATAATATGCAAACTGGGGGAGGGATCTTACGGCAGCGTCTACAAGGCGCTGCACAAGGAGTCCGGCCAAGTGCTTGCCATCAAGCAGGTACCGGTTGACACCGATCTGCAGGAAATCATCAAGGAGATTTCCATTATGCAGCAGTGCGACAGTCCATATGTGGTGAAGTACTATGGAAGTTATTTCAAGAACACTGATCTGTGGATTGTGATGGAATACTGTGGTGCCGGCTCCGTTTCGGACATCATGCGACTGCGTAAGAAGACTTTATCGGAGGATGAGATCGCGACAATACTGTGTGATACCTTGAAGGGGTTGGAATACCTGCATTTACGTCGCAAGATCCATCGCGACATCAAGGCGGGTAATATTCTCTTGAACTCGGAGGGGCATGCGAAGCTGGCCGATTTCGGCGTCGCCGGCCAGTTGACCGACACGATGGCGAAGCGTAACACTGTGATCGGTACGCCGTTCTGGATGGCACCGGAAGTTATACAGGAAATCGGCTACGATTGTGTGGCAGATATCTGGAGTTTAGGCATAACGGCGCTGGAAATGGCGGAAGGCAAACCACCGTATGGTGATATTCATCCGATGCGGGCTATTTTTATGATTCCCACAAAGCCACCGCCTTCGTTCAGGAAGCCGGACCAATGGAGCACCGAGTTTATTGAATTTGTCAGTCTTTGCTTGGTGAAAAATCCAGAGGATCGTGCAACAGCCACAAATTTACTACAGCACGAATTTATTGGTAATTACATTTGTGTTGACTTATTTACCGTGGTCATAGCCTTCTAAGATCTTATTGGAATGTTTAACCGTTCGAAACATATCGATCAACATTTAATAATATTGTTCTATAAAAGCTGTATTTTTTCTCAGGAAACGCAAAACAACCAAGCATCTTAAGTCAAATGATCGCAGAGGCTCATGAGCTCCGTGAGAATTTATGCTACAAAAACATTCAGTTCAGTGACGCTGCAGGTGTAGTAGGCCTAAAGCCGAATATCATCGACGAATTTCAGTATACGGAGGCGGATAGCGGTACAATGGTGCAAATCCCTGATGATGGCACCCTCGTTCCAGGTGGTACCCTACGGCCAGACCCTTCTCAGTGCGGGACGATGGTGGAACTACAATCCGATTTGGGCACGATGGTGATCAACAGCGATGTGGACGAGACGACGATGCGACGCCATGACACAGGTTCAGGTCCGAAGATATACCGGCCATACTTCATGGACCACTTTGACAAGAAGGAGGCTGAAGTAAAGCAGAGCAATGGTTTGACCTCACCAACCACCCTCGACGCACCCAACAACAATATGCCGGATCCCAATGAAGAAGAGCAGCGTTTCCAAAGCCATTACCACCTGCACATGAATCAAGTACCACCTGCCCCTACCCAGGTTTCACCGGTCACACCCCCATCACCATTACAACAGCATCCACCACCACCAGTGATTGAAAACAAAGTTAATATGATTCGGGGATTTTCAGACGGGGATTTTGAGTTTGTAAGTTAGTTTTCCTTATTTTCATTATGTGGGGGAGATGTGAAGTTATTGTTATTGGATTTTAGTTGAAGTTTTTAACCTATGATCAACTTCAGCAACGAATGGCGACGCTGGATGCGGAAATGGAGCGCGAAATCGACGAGTTGCGCCGGCGCTATCAGACGAAACGCCAGCCGATCTTGGATGCGATGGACACGAAGCGTAAGCGACAGCAGAATTTTTAAACCAAAATTTGCCATATGTACGAAAAAGGTGCAAACAAAAAATTGTAACGAATATACAGAATCCTGTATGGTGCTCAAAAATACGCGAGGCTGGAAGAACACACACAAGCGGACGAATAGACTGGGCCGACTCGAGAATACTCTGTTTCGAATCTTTTAATTCTTAATGTTTTATTGACGCGGTTTGAGTAGTAATGGATGGATGAATCAGGGATTTTAATTTTTTGTGTTCCTAGCGCATGACTTCACGTGTACTTATACCTTCCCTATAATACACAAACACCTATAACAACAAAAACACACAATGGCAACCCAAAACGTATCGATTAGTTGAGTTTGACGATAGCAATAGCGTGATCGAGTTTGATATTATAAAGTCACGTCGCATACCATTCGCCAATAACTGACACGAAATGAACAAATAGCCACTGTGTAGATTTTAGCGTTCTTTCTCTCATCGTATATATTCACAGAGAATCGATGATGAAGAGGATAGTATTTATTGAATTTTTTTCGTGGTTGTATTATTACTGTACAGTGAGTCGATCGATGAGTCGCGTTTTTTTGTAGATGACGTTACTTTTTACTAGTTACTGAGTAAGACGACTTAGGTTCTAAGCAGGTACTATTTCAGTACGCTTGTTGTGCCTTTCTAGGGTTAGTCTTAATAGGTAACTACTGTAATACATATTTTTCAAAAATTGTTCTGGATAATAAATGCCTATATATTCATGCGACACATTAAATTGACTTGACTTCATTAACCTGATTTGTATAATTTCCTGTCAAAATTATAGTATCAGAATGTCTTCTAAAACAGAATGCGCCTGTGGACAATCGGACAGCAACGCTGGACTATCGGTGTGTCTTTGCGATTCCTCTTCTAGTAATCGCGAGGGGAACCCAACAAGATCAAAAACAGACTCAGCTGTAAAATTATACAGTGCAGTAGAATGTTTCTGCGGCGATTCTTTAAATTCTGCAGATTCTGAAGGGTCATCTGTCCAATGTAATTGTAGTTTGTGTCAAGTTAGAAATTGTGCAAACGGTAGTAAAACAAAGACATCAAATGGCAACGAACCACTATCATCAGAAGGCTCTGGTGCTTGTCTAATTCCAAGTACCCCCGAAAACGGTATCCAACGTGGGATGGTAGGAACACAGATGGTAAATGATTCTTCCGGGTCATCTGGCACTTGCAGCTGCAGTCTATGTCAGAATATTGGCACTGAAAAACGAATATCATTTAGTCAACAAGAGAGTTCGCAAAAAACTCAAAGTGAAACCAATACGCGAAGTACCTGTATTTGTTCGATCTGTCCTATATGGGATTCGGAAAGTAAGTTAAATTGTTACGTTTCATACATATGTTCATATGTCTATTACCTAAAGATTCCTCAAATACAACATCTGCTCGACAAGATAGTTCAGCATCTGAAAGGATTTGCGTATATAGTGCCCGTCCTAACAAATCGGGTAAGTATAAATGCGTATGTACATATATTTGCGTATATTTGCGATGATTGTCGGAAGGTACTCAAAATACGGCATCATTGAACAAGCAAGACGGATCTAATTTTTCTAAATGCACCTGCGGACAATCTCAAATGACCAGAAGCCAAACAGCATCTTCAGGTACCTGCGTACGTTCTATCCTTCCTATTGACCCAGGTAAGTATATTATATATGAATGTGGTAGGTGTTTATATGATGATTGTCTGAAGCAATGAAAATTGGAAAAACAGAAACAGTAGTCCTTGAAACAGCATCTGCACGTGACACACCAGGTAAAAAAATTGCATGTGAATCTGCTAAGTAATTAAAACGTTATTGTCTAAAGGTGTGAAAAGTAAAATGGTATCTTCTAATATAATACTTTCTAATACTTGTATGTGTCCTATCACTCCCGGGGTATCACCAGGTAAGAAATGTTCGTTCGAATCAGATGTATGTTTCAATAATGATTGTTCTAAGGTATTTCTCAATCTGTACCCGGAATTCCAAAAGGAATGAAAAGTAAAACAGCTTCGGGAACGGGTATATGTTCCATCTGCCCTTCTATGGGAAAATCTAGTTCAAAACCATGCATCTGTGAACTTTTGAAAGGAATAGAAAGTGGGTCGACAGGTGTCTGTGATTGCCCTATTTGTCCTAATGAAATGCGAGATAACCAAGGACAAAATGACTTTGATTCATCTACAAATAATCTTTGTACATGCGACATATGTGAAAATCAAGACATGAACAAGACATATTACATAGACAAATCTATATCAAAGCGAGGAACACAAGAGATGAAAAGTAAAACATCTTCGGGTACCTGTATATGTGATATATGTCCTTCGAGAAAAATATCTAGTTCTAAACCATGCATCTGTGAAATTTTGAAAGGAATAGAAAGTGGATCGACAGGTGTTTGTGATTGTCTTATTTGTCCTAATGAAATGCAAGATAACCAAGGTGAAAATGAGTTTGATACATGTACAAATGATCTTTGCACATGTGACTTATGCCCAAATGAAAACTTGAAAAATTCTGAATATATAGACACATCTGCAAAGCCTTCAGGTATTTGTGCATGTGGTCCAAACAAAGTATCTGAATCAACAGATCTTTGTACATGTACCCCGTGCCCTAATGCATCCTTTATGAAGGCATTATCAAGTGAATCTTGTATTTGTAAGACCTCCAAAGCTAAAAGTAGTGTCTGTGACTCTTCTACATCAAATTCCTGCGTATGTTTACCTAGTCCGGAGGAAAATTATTACTCTGACCAGCTCTGTAAACAAGATAAATTTTGGAATACTACAATCAAACAACTCAACGATCATATCAAATCTCTCGAATGTGAAAAATGTAGTACAGAGTATTCTGTTCAGAAAGCAGAAATTTCCCTTCTTCCGTATATATCTTATCAAATGATACAACTAAGTACGACGAGGCCAAATCTAAACGTCAATTGTTTATTTGCTGGTGAATTCCCAATTCCAGCTGCAACAGGTTCTTCCCGAAGGGCAAAACTTCCCGATTTGCCGACTCTGGAATTATTTGTTGTTCAGGATAATGATGTCCTTTATATGGACATCATAAGAGCACATCTGGCGGAAGCAAATCTATTACAGGGTAATATTGATCGCCTAAGAAACCACGCTAATGCTTTACTGGCTACAAAGAACACTATTGAGGAGATGGCCCAAGAAACAGGGATTCCTGAAAACATCGTTGTTAATGCGAAGAATATGAAAGATTTACTTCAGAGACTGACGGATTCTAAGAGTGAGATGGGAAAGGAACTTGACGTTGAAACAATTCGCCAAACGGACTTGCAAACTCAAGTGGGCGGAATTATGGCCGAAATTGCCAAGGAGAAAGGGAAAACTGAACAGCTAATAGAGGGTCTAAATTATGCTGGGGCCAATGTTGAAATTGCTACAGTTGTCATGAGTGCGAAAGAACCCGCACAAGTAAGGGAATACGTTGATGACATTAAAGGATTACATAAAGACTATGATAAGTTGAAAGCCGAAGCAGAAACTTTATATAAGGAGATTGCAAACATCAAAGCACAGTATAAGGCGAAAACTTTGGAAAAATATAGTTCTCTTGCACTCAATTCCCCGTTTGGAAACAATTCTGAAAAGGGTCAGAGCTGTTTGTGTGAAGATAATAACAAAACCTAAAATATATAAATAATTAAAACATTGATAAAATGATATTAATGTTTTTTTTTGGTTCCTTTACTTATTCCCATAACTTCATGTTGAATAATTTTGATAATAATTTGGATAATCAATATATTGATATAACAGTCCGTTGTTATGGAAATTTCAATTTGACACTACCCACTTATATTTAATCTCGTATATACACCAATTTATAAAACGCTAAAACACTTACTCCATATTTTGTATTTTTTATGAGAATTGACTACAAAATGGCAGTTGATACACTAAAAGTAATGGCGAAGGGAGAAACAGTGGGAAAATTTAAACCCCCAGTGCTGGTCCCAAAAATGATGTTGGGGCTGAATCCTACAGTCCTTGGAAATATACATTTTGTTAGCGATACCACCTTAATTTTCTTAGCTGGAGCAGTTATGGTTGTGTACTACATGGAACAGCAAAAACAAAAATTGATGAAGATGCCTGAACAGGGAGCAGATATAAATTTAATTGTTCTTGGGCCCAACAAGTAAGTATATTCACATCTCTGTAGAATAAATGACACTGGTTTAATTTTAAGGAGACAGATTGCCGTCTGCACAACTGGTGATAACTTATCACTGATTATATATTGCCCTCATAATCATCAAAAGATAAAACATCTGAATATGCCACCTGAAAAGAACATTACAGCGAGAAAAATCGAAGCATTGTCGTTCACTTGCGACTCAAAAACGTTGGCTTTTGTCGTCGGAGAGCCAAATTGGTTAATGATATTTGTGAAACTTGATAAAATTAAGATCGATTCCATAACGAAAGCCAATAATCCCGATGGCACTGGAACGATAACTGAGGTAGAGATAATGAACGTTATAGATTAACGATGGTAATAATAAGATATTCTATTGAGTAATTTTAGATTTGCACAAATCCGAATGATACAAATTTACTAGTTCTTCTTGGGAATGACTTATTACGTTTCTTATCATGCAGTGAAGGTGTATGGCGTCAATTCGGTTACAGTAAAGCGGAACATCGTCGCTTTGTATCAGGATGTTGGTTAAATCAAGATCGGTTCATTGCAGGCACCAGTCGCGGAAAATTGATGTTCTTTGAGAGTGGCGATCTGAAGCGCGTTTTCAATGCTGATGATACAGCTGATATTGTTTTAAAAGATTCTCGTATGTGCCGCGAATCAACCGGGGAACTTCTCGCCGATGCCCCGAATGAAGCAGAGGTGAGTGAATCGGTTTATACAACCTCTGATGAATTCGGAATGGGTGAGGCTGAGGAGGAAGAGGAAGAGTTCGAAGCCGAGGAGATGGAGGACCTGGAAGTGAGGCACATGACTAGCACGAGTCGTGGCTTCCTTTTTGGCTTCCGCCGTGGGTGTATCCACTTTTTTGAAAAGGTCAGTGCTCATGTTTATGAACATAGACTGCTCTTACGCATACCATATATTGATATGACGCGATTGGATGATGATATCAAAGAAGATCAGCTTGAGTTCATACACCAACACTATAACGAAATTCAAACCATTGCAATTCCACCTTGCGAAGACAAGATTGTTGTTTCCTGTAGGGAGACTCAGTTATATTGCGGTCCCTTATTGGGTGTAGAAGGAGAATTTATCATGAATGTATTTGGATTACCTATGCACCATGGTCCTGTATGTACCATTGCTACATGCTATTGGAAACCAATTTTCATGACTGCTGGCTGCTTTGATCGAATGTTGCGAGTGTGGAATTATGAAACGGAAACGATGGATTTACAGAAGAAATACCAGGAGGACATTTTCACTTGTGACTTACACCCAACCGGTTTCTTTGCGGTGGTGGGCTTCACTGACAAGGTACGCATCTTGAAGATAATGTTCGATGACTTTGTCAGTGACCGAGAATACCCCATTCGCGGTTGTAAACTGGTGAAATACAGTACATTGGGCCACCTCTTCGCATTGGTGAATGGAAATATGATTCAGGTTTATTCCTCAGTTAGCTATGAGCACATGTTCAATTTAAAAGGACACAATGGAATTGTAATTATATCTATCTCTTTACCTATAGGTACATAGTATTAATTGGTTTATATTTAGGTCACGGCTATATCATGGACTCATGATGATACAAAAATGTCGACTTGTGGTACTGAGGGAGCCGTCTACGAATGGCAGATCTCGACAACGCGTCGCATTTGCGAGACAATTATTAAAGTTTGTCAATTTTCTGGTTTGGCAATAACTAATGACGGTAAATCAAACTATGCGGTCGGTTCCGACGGAAGGGTGAGGGAGATCGTCAACTCCAATGTATACCACGAGTTGAAGGTCACTGCAGATACTTTGGATTGTATGGCAATGGGCAACGCCGATGGAATGATGTTTGTTTCAGGAAATAACGGCACCATCTATACCATGCTAATTCCAGTTAATGAAGCCTCTCTTATGAATGAATATGTAATTCATAATAAGAAGGTTACCGCGGTTAGTTTCAGTTATATCACATTGGCAGTCAATTAGAAAATTATGGCTACCTTTCTTAATTTCAGATAGCAATGACTCATGATGACAAATATTTGATAAGTTCCTCTCCAAGTTGTCTTTGCATATGGCATGTTAAAGTCGCCTCTCATCGTATGGTTCATATGGATAAAGATTATGTCACTTGTGATGATGTTATGATCAAACGAACTGATTTCATGGAGAAAGTCGCCCTATGTCATGAGTTGCAGGTGCGCATGAATGAAATGCAGACTGAACATTCATATCAGATTCGTCAGACTATCAGTACCCACACGGCGACCATGAATGACTTGCGAGAGCGCTGCCAACAAGTAATCAATGAATTAAAAGAACACAACGAGGATCTGGAGTTAGAACACAACATCCGAATCAGTAATATTAACTTGGACATCATTAATCTGAAGAAGACACATGACACAGATGTGCAAAAACTTGAGGCTGGGTATATAGAAAAACTTATCGTAGAATACAATAAGTACATGCTTCTTGAAGAAAAGTCCCGTATGATTAGTGAAAATTACAACAACCAGTTGGCAAATCTGGCGGAGGCGAAACGTGTGTCTGAGAAAACGATGATACAAAATTATGAGGTACAGCTGGCAAAGCAATCTGTGCGTGTGGATGAGGTATGTTCATCGTTGAGATATTTTCAGTTTTTTTACTTAAAATATTTTTTAGTTGCATGCCCGGATTGCAATAATGGCAAAAGAAGATGAAATGCTGAAAGAACAAATTGAAGATGCAGCAGACAGGGAAATATTCGAATTGAAGTCCGAATTTGAGTCACGACTGCGTAATGAACAGGACTACAATGTGCGTCTACGGAGTGAAACCCAATCGTCTCAGAAGATGCTGAAATATTCTGAGAAGAACATCGATGATCTGACACATACACTACACACCCACGAGCTGGAAGAACATAAGCTTAAAAGCGTGGTAACCGGTCTGGAAAAGAATGTAAGTGATCTACGCAATGAAATCACAGAAAGAGATTTAACAATTGAGGACAAGGAAAAGAGAATTATTGAACTGAAGAACAGCAACTTGGAATTAGAGAAGCTTAAATTTATTTTGAATTATAAGATCCATGAATTGCATGCATTAATTGAACCTCGTGATCGTACGATTGATGAACAATCAGAGCAGATCCGAGATATGCTCACAGAATTGGAGAATCTACAAAAGCTCATTCGCGGCCTGGAGGTGCACATGTCAGAATTACGTGACAAACTTCGTGCTTCGAAGAAGGAAACTATGGACGAAATATTTAAGAATACGGCTGCGAAAGCTAATCTGAGACACATCAAGAATGACATACACAGAGTGTCGGGGTACATTCACGTGGTGCCTAAACTACAGAAAGGTATTCGTGAAATGTTTAGAAAGCACAACAGCGATAAGGATTTCGCTATAACATACGCGGAAGATGTTGAAGCTAAGAAGGAATTCATAAGGCAGCGTGAATATCTGCAAGAAACTGTGAAAAACCTGAAGAAAAAAGTTACGACATCAAAGTCGTATACTGTCGAGAACCTACGACTAATCGAGCAAAATGAATATTTGGTCTCTCAGGCAAATAATTTACGCAATAGCCTGAAAACACAAAAGAAGGATAATCGAAGAATAAGTGCATTATTGGGTTGTAAGACAAATGAAATACAATCAACCAATAAGTTAGCCGCTCTACTTGATCCAGCGTTGAAAACAAGCGAGGAAATTGGCCTAGAATATGTGGATGTAATTGAGGTTTGTATAAGCAATTGTGTCTACTCTTTTTGTGTAACATTAACTTTGTTTTTATAGGCAAATCAGAAGTGTATGAAAATTTTACGCACAGAAAATGCAAGGCTGCGCAATAAAATATCGGAGCTTTTGCAAACACATATACCGAAATCCTCGGTAGAATCAGTGTCATAATTGTAACGTATATATTCCGAGAAGTAATAAACATTTTCAGGACTGTTTTAATTTTTAAAATATCCGGAAAGCAAAATGTGCACAACGAGCTTGGAATGGTACCTCTTTCTCACGAGTATGATATATTGCAAATCATATAAGTTTCACGTGGAATGCTCTCCATGGGAGTTGTATACAATACTTTTTCTACGACCTGTATGTGTGAAAATAACAATGAATAGCTTTAATAGCTGTCATGAATTATATATCGTTTTCTATTACCTGGTACTTTAAATGTCCAGTTTTTATTTATTTTAAAAACTTACAAAATTATATATAACTATTGAACTCGTTAAAATGAATAAAATATTGAAAAATTCAATTAGAGAAACAAATCACTTACATTAAAAAGAATTATTTATTTCATCATAATAATAAACTATATTTAGTTACAAATAAGAATATTGTATTGTAAGAACCTATTATTCATCATTAAAACACTATATTTATTACTAGTTTTATCGATACAGCGTTCTTCATTTGCATCTCCTCATCAACGAGAACGTAGCTTCATATGACCAATAAACTTGTTAATCTCAGCATATTTATAGTCGAAAGGCATAACAACATGATTAACCTGATCGTTGAACTCGTACACACCGTGTTGCAACATTGTTGTATAGAAACTTGCGCAATATTTGGACATTTCAGCAACAACCACAATCTGCTTATGATCTGCAATAGAATAATTTCGTAAATGTGTCAGCAACTGACTGAGTTCCATTTGAATAGCGGCGACCTCTCCGGGAGGCACATCATGCCGCTCTTGTAGTAAGTTCATATTTCGCCAGAATCGAATGAATTGTAAAATTAACCCTCCGGCATATTTCCACCGAGTAATCCGCATGCGTTCGGATTCCATATCCTCCAAAACTTTGCAGAGAATGTCAAATTTGTGATTGCTAATCAAAGGTGGTACAAGCTCGCGTATTAGCAGATCGTGACTGTCGCAAGATTGGCCGGAATACGACAGATGTTTGAATGCTTGCCAATGATTTCCGAGAAGATTCGCCCTGGAAGCTAAGACTTGATGCATCCACGTTGCCGGTAAATGGAAAGAATTAACAATATGCTCAATTAGATCAGCGTCCATGTTCCCCAATTGACGATCGAGGACTCCCATCACTAGTTTCTTCCTTGCGACTGTATCTTTTAAATGTAACAATACAAAAATTGACCACTTGTACTGCTGGTACTCTTCTAACTGTGTAGCAAAACTTGTTGTCGTCTGGTAGTGGCATTCGTCACTCACGAGACCCACTCCCATTGAGAGAAACACTTGTTGTAACAGCCAGCTGAAGAATGAAGGAATACATATTGATTTAATCAATAGATCTATAAGTAAAGATAGTTGTAATTCAACTACTTACCTCAATCGATAGTCATTTGGATCTGAAGCATGGGTCTGCGGGGATAGCAGAACTTGCAAAGGACTCTGATTATTGCAATAAAGCTGCATAATATGATAAAGAATGTCCCATGTGTCCTGAATGGTAGCGAATTTTGATACAGGTAATGCAGCTTCGCCTCTCTTGTCAAAAGATTCTTCATAATTCGCCAGTGCCACCTGCACGTTTCTCCAAGATGGACAAATATACCAGTAAACAACTCCCAAACATCGTAACCAGTCCAAACCTTCTAATACATTAACCCCAGAATAAGTTATCAAGCCAGCAACCAGCATATAAACCCGACGTATCTCGTCATCGACAAACTCCATGGCTCCAGAAGTCTTCCAGTGGTTTAACTGCTGTTGGATCCAATATCTTGAAATATTTGAAGCATTCAACTGTGATAAAATCAGCGACAATTGTGGATATCCCTCCTCGGTAGCTAGACGAACAGCATCGTCGATTTTATGCGCTGAAAGACAGGCGATTATGTTCTTCGCCACCGAATGAGCTTGTTTATCTCCCAAAAGTTCATCAGCAATTGGCCCGGTAACATGTTCTAACCAATCATTGAACATCCCCCGTCGGAAGTGGCTTACGTTTGACCCAGTACTTTCCTCTTGAGATCCTCGTGGTACATCCCAGAAAGCAACCATTAGTTTCCAAATACTGTGGTAATAACCCATATGCTTATTCCGATTATATTTCTGTGACAGGCATTCGGATAATTCGAAAATTCGTCCCAACAAGGACAAACCATCAACACTTTTATATCTATCACCTTCACGGGGTTGAATCATTTGGAAAAATGGAATTGTATCTCCAGTAACATCATGGTCCAATTGCAGTGCAGTTTCTGAATAGATTAAACTGATGAATTTGTTTAGATGGTCACTGTCTCGGAAAGGATCGACTTCTTCGGGATTTTCAAGCGGAGGAGACACCCGGATCTCTGAGATTCTATCGTCCCCGGTTAGTGCAAACAATTTTAGCCCAGCACCCCAACCGCATTTAAAAGCTCTGCCTCTGAATATCGCAGCATCCATGACTCCTTTGTCAGCGAAAAGAGACTCACTTTGAGGGGCACGACGGGAAGGATTTCTTAAAACTGCCATTTCAGGCCACTCACGTTCTCGAATACGTCCAATTTCTGATGGCGTGATATCGTCCTTACTTCCGTCGTCTAAAGTTGTAAGCTCCGGATCGCTTAAATCAAACCCGGACTGAACACCGTCCATATCTGTAGTCCCACCTTCTATCATCTCATCAGCCTTATCTCGTTCATCATTGTAGAACATGTACTTCATTTGCATCAAGTGGATGTTCCTCTTTGGTGCACGATCTTGTTCCCAACGAGATGGAGGCTCCTCCAGAAAACTTTGTCCAGATAATCCAAACATAGAAGCTGGTCCAGGTGGAAACATGGACGCCACATCGTAGGTAACATTCCGTTCGTGCAGTTGCATTCCACCTAAACCTCTCTTGGGTGAACTTGTTACTTGTTGCCGATCCCCAGTGAAAGTATCACTTTCGGGACGAACAGCTGTAGGAACCACAACAGGTGGTTCATTTTCCTTTTGTTTTCCAGGATCGGCGGTTTTACGTCCCATGAGTGCTTCCCGTCTGATGTCTTCCTCTTCAGGATCTAGCAGATCATACTTTGAAAAATGATGAACTTTGAAGACCCATGACCCAGTTTCCGGGCGGTAGTCAACAAAAATCGTACCAGCACGAACACAGGCCCGACGCAAAACCTCTTCAAACTCAATTTCGGCCATTGCTCTTGTCTGCGGATCTTCGAGCTCAGCGGGATCTTTACTGGGGAATACCCTGTCTAAAGTAACTTGTGCAGGACGATTCAAACCTTCACCTACCGGCGGTTTTGCAGCATCGTCTAGGTAGATACAAATCTGTTTATGACAAAAGTGAACAAGTTGGTCAATATTAAGATTTGCAACGTCCATGACATCGGGAAAGTGAACATTACCGTAACCATGTCTACCAATCGTGAAACCTTCGATGAAACAAGTCCCATCCGGATTCTTAAATTGTGCAAGTTTGTCCAAAGCAGGCAGAGTGTAGTACTGTGGACGCGTGCAGACCACTCCACAAGTATCCGCAATGTCCACAGAACTTTGAAACTTCTGCTGCGTGGCATCACCAAGAGTATCGATATTCACAACACCAACGTTACGTTTTTCAGCTTGTGTTTGTATTTCTTGCTCGGTTGTTCCCGAAATACCCACGCCATTAAACTGTGGTTGTCGAGGTGAATTATTTATCAACTCTGGCGCAGATTGAGTGATTTTCGACTGAGGCATTTCGTTGGTTTGTGTTGTTGCCGGAGATGGAATTGCATTACTAGAATTGGTTATCTGCAAGGCTTTGGCCGGCGACATAATAGGAGTACCGTTGCCAAAACTGCTATTACTTGTATTACCATCCTGATTATTCTTCTCCACCAAACGGCCATCTTTGACAACGTAAATCGGCTCCGGTTTCTTCAAGTTCAAATCACGTCGGATCGTAAGACGCTTGATACTCTTATTGATTGACTGACCAGCTGGAGAAGCGTGACCATCATCTGCATCGTAGGATGATTCGAACATTTTCCACTTCTCCGTCGTGCAGGGACTCTTTACTTGGATTTTCTTCGTTTTGGGTGTGTTACTAGAAATGTTGTTTTCGGTCTCCTTTAGGTAGTTGTCGATATCCTTGGGGTTCGTAACGTAATGGGTACCTCCAGAGCCTGCGCTCGGTTTGAACGCGTCCAAATTATCCAGATGTGGTGAGTAACCGTACGGATCAGAGTGGGCAATCATTTGACGCAGGTCATTCAGTTGGGTTGAAGTATTCAGTGTTCTAAAATTTACAAAATGCATACTTAGCGGAAGAAAATGAAGCGTATCAAAATAAATATGTAGCGTTAAATTAAAGTGGGATTCTGCTACTTAAAATTTTGAAATTTGTCATTTTAGTTACCATAGAAATTTTAAATTGTAATGAAATACTTGGGTAAGTTAATTAGTTTATGTAGTAATTTTGTTAAAATATATTTGTTTCAGTTACGTGACTTCTCGTACAGTTGTTATTGTAGATTATGTGAAAAGAATAGAAACATGATGTTCCGATATCATGAGCTCTTGAGTACTTCCAGGGAACTATTATGAATAAGGCATAAATAAATATACACTTACACTGATTGTTGCATACTAGGCTGTTGTAATCCAAAACTGGGTGTTGCCTGCGCAGTAGTATTCCCAAACAAGCTAGAAGTCTGACCGGTACCAAACGTAGGTTTTGCGCCTATATTACCAAATAGATTGGTCTGTGGGACCGAGAGGCCGGTACCGAAAGCAGGTTGTGTAGGTTGTCCGAATGCCGGCTGCGCCGGTTTAGCAAAAGCGTTGGTTCCGAACGTGTTCGTAGCTGGCCAAGCACCAGTAGCCCCAGTCGAGGGAGTAGTTGTGGTGGTGTTAAACAGCGAGAAACCCGTACTTTTCGGTGGCTGGAACAACCCTGTTCCTGCCGTAGATGCCGCCGGTTGTTGTCCAAACGTAAACCCACCAGTTTGTGGAGCAGTGAACGTAGATTGCGCAGGTTTATTAAAGAACGACGTCTGCGCTTGACTCGTGGTATTCTGACCGAAGAAACCACCTCCGGTTTGCCCAAACGCCGTCTGTGGCTGCGTGCCCCCGAAAAGTGGCGTCGCCTGTCCGAAAGGCTTGTTTGCCTGCTGTGCAGTAGACGCACCAAACATATTCGAGGCGGGTTGTTGCTGTTGGACTCCTGTGGTCGCTCCAAAACCGCCAAAACCGGGTGCGGTGCTTGTCGCAGTGGAGCCGAAAGCTGTCTTACCGAAAATGCTCGAGGTGTTGGTGTTTGTCGCGCCAAAAGCAGGTGTTGGCTGGCCGAAGGTGCTGCTTGTTTGGCCGAACGCCAGTTTGGGATCAGTGGTCTGGCCGAACATGCCGCCACCTGAAGAGGACGCGAATGCTTGCGATGCGTTCGTTGCCCCAAACGCGTTGGTGCTTCCCGCCTGGGGACCCTTGCGATTCGCACCGTAGTCCTCCATTCGCAACTCTTCGAAAGATTTACTCTCATACTCCTTCATGCACGTGATGCAATGATGTTTAGTGTTTATCACCGTGGTGCTGCCGCTTTTTTGCATTGAATCAGTGCCGGTCACCGGCTGGAATTTAATTGTGGTACCTGTTGGATGGAAGGTTAGAATGGAGATAACATTTTGTAATTCTGGTAATTTCAACATTTAAGAAGATATAATAGAACTGATAATAGATGAGATGAAATATACCTGTTTGGGGTGTCATTCCAAAGCCAGTAGTAGATGCTCCAAAGATATTACTCGACGTCGACGGTTGAAACATACTATTCTGCGGTTGCGGCTGCTGACTACCGCTCGCCTGTCCAAAGATCCCAGTCTGTGGACTCTGGAAACTATATCCAGGCTGTTTATTCTGCTGGCCGAACGTAGATGTACTACCAAACAGCGACGTCGACGGAGCAGCATTCTGTTGGCCAAACAACGGCGTGGATCCAAATGCAGGCTGAGCCGTTGTACCAAACGTTGAAGTGTTCGCAGAGCTGAAGAGTTGAGTCTGCTGCTGCGGTTGTTGGCCGAAGATGTTGTTAGAAGGCTGGCCAAACGCAGGCGTCCCAAACGTTGAAGTATTCGCACCGAACATTGGAGCAGTACTTCCAAACGGATTTGCTTGTGGAGTTCCCCCAAATGCTTTAAAATCATAAAATATATTTAATGGATACTCTGAATACATGTCATATACAAATCTGATTGATGTACTTACTTGAATTCCCTCCAAATCCTGTTCGGGCAGTGTTTGAGAACATTATTAACCCACACACTCCTCAGCTGGACAAAATGCACAGTGAAACAAAGCGCACGATATCTAATCAACTGTAGTCTATTTTTTCGGGAATATCATGATAAAAGAGAGCATTCACGTTGCACAATGTTGTTCAAGCAAACGCGCAAACTTCGAGGTTAGAATATTTCATCCGTTACGTTATAGAAATACATGAAAAACTCGCCAGGGTGCAGGTAAAATACTTTCCCTCCACCTAATAATTGCCCACCTAATCATTTATAATGATAAAGACCTGAATAAATTCCATGTCAAAATGATGATAGATGAAAATTAATTGATGGGTAAACCGGTAAGACTTCATGACATGTTCTAAATAAATGTAAGCTCTCATTTTAAATAACTGTGTATTTGGTTACATACATCCAAAATAAATCTTAACCTCAAACCTTATTTGGGTGACCTTATTTGTTTTTTTCATAGAAGAGCATGTGGACAAGGTAAGCAACGTAAACAACAATGGACTTCAAACAAGAAGACGACTTTTGGAACGCTACATCTGGCCATAGCTTCGCCTTCGACGACGATGTATATTTATTAATAAGAATAAATCAATTTTACTAGCTTATTCTTGCAGGATGTGGCCCTTAATCAAATGCAAGATGATGGTGATGTTTTCCACTCTTCATTGGAAATATCCAATACACTGCCTTTGGAAACACTCATTTCTACTTATAATTTTAAACTAGGTAGATCGAGATATGCCTTTTTATTTGTTTTCCTTTACTTAATAATGATAAATTCATAATTCATAGTAATGGAAGACTTTGAATTGCCAAACACGGTATCAGTTCAAACAAAGATCGAACAGATGGATGACATTATTTGGAAATTGTGCCTTGGTATTAATTGTTCCTTAGAAAATTATAAAAGTCAGGAGGATAAATTGTATCTCTTGGATAGGGCAGTTGAAAGTTGTGATGGGAATGTTATTCTTAAAGTAGGTTACGCTTACTTTACGACAGATGACAATTAATCGTTTGTTTAGGTTATATTATTTCTAGTTGCAACTCTCAAGAAAAATATCGCATTCAGACATTTAGCAATACGACCAATGGCTTTACAACAATATAGTAATTATTTAGCAAGTATGAATAAGTTGGATGAGTTACATCTTCTATATATGTGAGTCTAATTTTTATTGTGGTTATGTATAATGAGGATTTATTTTTAGGGCCACGGGTAACCTTAAAAATTTGGTATGTCTTATTCTAGTATCTAGTAGTTATTATTCTAGATCCATTTTTTCAAATCAATGAATCTTTTTAAATATTTGTTTTTGTTTTTATGTTTCAGTCAAACTTATTTTATATCTCAATTCAAAACACATCATCCAGCAGCATTCACAAGAAACTAACACAATTCAACATCGAGCACTTGTATAGTCTGGAGGATGACTTTGAAAAACTATTGTTCCAAGATCATAAAAGATTTCTCGGTGAGATTAGGCGTTTCGTGCTGTATTAATGCTTCACACTGGAATGTTTCAGACTACAAGCGCGAGCATAAGTTACCGGAGGATTTGGCAACACCCTCGGCAACTTTTGCACATCTATGTCGGCACAAGCTGGACAAACTCAGCGTGGACGACCCAGAATTGCAGCAATTCCTCAAGCTGACAAAAATCGCGCCCTTTAAGAGCGAGTGGATAATGCTGAACACGATAGCCGCTAACGAGCGCTGGCCGATGTTGAACAACGTCTTTGAGACGCAGAAGTGGTTTAACCTGAAAACCGTTGGCAAAAGCTCGTCAAGGAAGTACCATGTCGGTATGGAGGCTATTGTGGGAGCTTTGCATAAGCACGCTGCACCACGGAGCATTTTAGAAGACTTCCTCAAACGCATGGATGACTCAGGCAAAGCTCTGTATCTCGGAATGAGATATAGTTGTCATAGTTTTGTGGTGGACGTGTTGGCAGCACGGCGAGATCGTGTAGGCTTGATGGAATACAAAAGCTCTATTATTAATGAAGCTGATTGGGTTAGAGTTATTGATAAGGCGCTACTCTCTGAGAAGAAATGGGTGAATTGAATGATAATGAACTCTAAGGCTAATTTAGGTTATGTTCTCACAAGATTTCCATGGACGCTTTAGGTTAAGTAAGGACAGATTTTTGTTGGCTATAAAATGATATGATTTGAATGTTGTATCAAATTTTATTATTAATAAATATATTTATGGTGCGATTTTTTCTTCACAATGCACAACCGTTTTAATTAAATTTCCCAAAATTCTCCTAGAACTTATTACAAAGATAATAAATTAGATTTAAAGTATATTTACTTGGACGGTGTTATGATACACTTGGAGTGCGCAACATTTTTGACTACTAGGCATTGTCGTCAATCCATACAAATTAAAAATAAAGGAACATTAACAACAACGCGCTCGCAACGCGCACGTGTCATTCAATTGAACACAACATTTTGTAAGGTGCTCATGATCTACGTAATAGGAAACATTTGGTTTCAACTGCCTACAGACGTGTCATGAATTAATATATTAAATACGGGCCTGTATTGCACTGGACATTGTTCTTTCAGTTTTTCATTGGCAACAATTGATAGATCTTTGTTTTCAATACTAATAGTTGAAATTAAGTTATTAAGGATTGATGAATATAGGTTAGTGTTAGGGTGTGTTACGATCTGCTGATGATTCCGATCTAGTTTGATGCCGTTTAGGTGGTGGTTGAAGTGGGAAGAGCCGGTGTTCACTGGTAGGTGTAGGCCAACTGTCGCTAGTTTCCATTTCACCAAGCGTAGTCATTGTGGGAATGCTTACACTTGGTACATACTGTTCCGGGGCCCAATCGAATGTAAAGGCACTTCCGTGATGGTGAGTACTAGGGGTGGCTGTAGGTGTAGGTGGGGCACTACCAATATACGGCGATAGTTCTTGGTGACACAGATCAGGTACCTTTTGCAGGGTGTCCGACCATGGTGGGCTCGGGTTCCACTGGTCCATCATTTCACTAGGATCCACTTTGAGGGAGGTACGTGATGCTCGGTCTGAGCTATGCGTCATTAGTAAAAGTCCACCACCATCGGCACCACCAACGCTGGAATCGTATTCTACTTGCAGTTCTAAGTTACGTAGGTCTTTGGGTTTACGACGTCGTTTACTGTATGATGAATAGTCAACTGGTTCGGCTCCTTCTCCAACACGCCTTTGATGATGCGTGTGCGTTTGATGCAGTGGAGCCGTTCCCTGTTGATGGTGGTGGTGCATACCTAAATGAGGCACGTGGTGGGGGTAGGCCGCACTGGGCGGTTCATGTTGAGCTGTGGCTTGTGGTCCAAATTCGGCACCCTGGGGATGGTCAGGATAGTAGAGTAGTCTAGTGGTGGGTAGAGGAGCCACGTCGTATGCTGCCAAGCCATACTGGAGCTTATTTTGAATCGAATAGTAGTGGTACAACCATGTGTTGGTACGCATCACCGCCGCCTCGGCATCGCTCAATACCTGATTGGTACAGACGATGATTGGCTGTTGGCCACCCCCGGCGGCACCACTTTCCCCACCCTCCTTCACTTGAAGGACACAGTGCATCCATATCCATTCGCCGGCACGGTTCTGGAACTGCGCAAGCAGTATACATGAACGCTCCTGCTCCGATTGGGTAACTGCATGTCAGGCAACAACAATCAGCCGGGTGGACAACGAAGCGCAGACAGAGAACCCAAAACATACACAACAATGAAACAATACGCTGCACACAGGCACATGTCGCGCACCAGCGAAACAATGGCTTACTTAATCTATGTTTGGTTTGCGCTTCTCTGGTGCATTCCCAATGCAGCAGACGGTACCAGGATACCCCCTGGAGGTCTTGTCGCGAAAAACCCAAGTAGAATTCGCCGCTGTAACACACAAGCACACCAGCGAATGCCACGTCGTGATTTATGCGCTCGACACACGGTACACAACATGTTAATACCCAGACATACCGGAGCCCACATAGGGTACCACCGCTGTTTTACTATTGCATTGCTAAAGAGCGAATTGCGCATGGCAAGCACGTATTGGGCACACTTACTTGGTGTCAATATGGATGAAGCGCATGTCCATCGAGTGTATCGACGTGAAGACGTTGGTGGCGCCTTGGACGACGCATTCGCGCGTTTCGGGCATAGCCACAGGCGTGCACGTTGCCAGGAAGACGGGTTCGTTCCGGCTGCATAGCGGCAGAAACGAGAGGTACCTGCCCTGCACAAGTACCACCTATAAAAGGAGATCGGCATGATACCTGAAGCTATACCAACTACTGGTTATATATTTAGCCTAACTACTCCACTTCTTCACCCCATAACAAGGCATGCTTCGAAGAGATATAAACAAATCCTGTGTTTTGTTTGAATTTCTACAGATGTCACCATAACATAAGGATATCTTATGGATACCCTAAAGTTCAGTACCAATAGCTGTTGCGTTGGCAGTTTTTAATTTCGATTTAATTCATCTTGGTATCGAGGGTACCATGAATAGAAGCATATTAATAAAATTAAATTGAAAATAAACATGTTAAGAATCTTCGAGTGAAGGACTAACATGATTCAGAATAGCATTACGGAGTATTGATGAAGTTTTGGATGAGTTTTCGATTTGCTTTGATTACAAATGTACTCGTGGTACAGCGGGTACCTTGAATTGATGGGCAAGACATTATCCACAAGCCTAGCATCTAGTTATTATGTGTTTTTGCTTTGTTTTGCCGGTTATGTGATAAAAAGCGAAGGTGAGGAGGTCATGTTGCAACACGAGAGTGTTTGGTCTCGCGAAGGTTGTGCGCTGCGCGCGCTGCCTTTCACCAGAATCGTACCTTCTGATCGCCGAAGCGCATTTGCCGGCGCGCGTTCCGGGAGACGTTCATACGGCACAAGAAGAGTCGCACCTCCTCGCCAAGCGCGCATGGTACGCCGCCCCCGCTACCAACGCCGACTGGACCGCCACTGCCGCCGTTCACCGGCCGGCCCAACTCGCACTGGATCGCCTGGTGATCCTGCTTATCGATGATGTCGTATACACTGTCGCCGTGTATCAGCAGATCCTCCTGCGAAAGCGAACGTAATCGTCAGGTAACCGGCTGATGCCTGGGCACCGGCATTCACGAGCAGCCACATGAGTGACGAGTGGACGCGAAAGAGCCGCGTCATGCTAATTGATGGACGTAAATATTTGCCTCCACTTAAGGCTGCAGACATTCAAATCCCATCTTCATTTTGCTGTTGCTAACACTATGTTAACTTACCATCGAATGGCCGAGGTACTCAGCGGCGTTGTCGGATATGTAGAGCAGTTTGCCGTTCTGTGTCATCATCATGAGGAAGCCGCTCATCGCCTGCGAAAAGCGATAGGTAAAGTCATTAAAGTTATCACTAATGCATAAAATCGATTGTTATGGCCCGGCTAATAGCACAAGAAATATAAAACCGAAACAGAACAAAAAGCCGTTTTATGGCCGCATCGAAATCTAATTCTTATGGTGGTAATGAAAATGCGCGTAATGAATATTGTTTTATTTCACCTCGTAAAACGGCGTACATTTATTTCATTTGCTGTTTTATGCATTTGTTATCTTCCTGAAATGCTGCATGTGTTCGTCTGTGCCATGGAATCGCAAATTATGTGCTTAATTAAACTGAAATGTCGCCCCAAACGACATGGGATACCAATTAAATCAACGAAATATAAATCAAGTCTGCGAAATTGCGAAACTGCAAAGCGGCACACCAGCAGGAACACCTAGGCAAATTAATTACTTAGAAAAATTGGACATATTAGAAGCGAATGCCGGTTGTTTGGTTCACGAGCCAGTTAGTTCTAGCCATCGTCATGGTCCTCGGTTGTTCCTTTCTATCTTTCGGTTGTTAGTTGTATAGAGTAGATCAACTAATACTAACTTGTTTCAAGCGCGTGAGAAAAAGTGTTTTGCATCGCGCATCTCGCGCTCAAATTAAAAAGCGCGCTATTAATGTCGGGCCTTTCCCATATATCTCCGACCTCCAAAACTTAATCTAAAGTAAGTGGGGCCTGCGTATTGCTGTTTCACTGGGCGTTGGCCAGGGGGAGGATACCAGCAGATTTTGGGAGTGAATCTCACTGTTAGGAGTGTATCTTTAAGGGGCATCCACCCTTGCTATTAAAGAAGCTTAATTAACTTCTTGTTACGGAAAGAGTACTAAATTCTCTAAACATGTGGCTAGAATATGATTACAGATTTGTGGATTTAGAATGCTTACATTCAAGCAAGAGCTTAGATTCTGCTTAATTTTGTGTTTCTAATTTTTTTCTAAACTTCGCAAATTAGTAATTAATGGACTTACGGAGAGTAGATTATGTTTACTAGAATATCAACCCTGATGGACGTTAATTTACATTCTTGACAAATAGTTTTTCATACATATGGGGAGGGTACCTTATTAAATTACACTCCCAATACCAATCAGATTATGTATTATATATCCTTGAATTAGTTTGGTCGATGTGAAATTGAAGTCTTAAAATTCTATTCAAATTCCAATGAAATGAATTCCAAAAGAAGGGCTTTACTGGTATACCTTCTTATTAGGAATAAAATTGGGTTTTCTAAATATCTATTAGGAATGTGTTTGACTTGATGTTGGCGAAATTGTGTTCTTGATACTCAGTACAAATTCGTTTAGGTTAAATTGACGGGGGAGAGAAGGGTCAGAGCGGGTCCAGTCAAAGATGTTTCGCGGGCAGATAGCGCAACCACAGCGTTAGTCTTGCGAAGTAGGTAATACCGAACGGTATACACCGCGGTGTGCGCGGTTTGCGGGCGGCCGAAGAGAGCAGAGCGCAGCAGCGCGGGGTCAGCGCATGACCTCAAGCCAGAGGGGTACGCTGTAGCTACTTTCCCACGGAGTGCGGGCGCGCGCGCTCGCGCCGAGCGCAATATCTGCGCTCTTCATCTCCGTCCCGGAGACCGAACGAAGACCGGAGTACACACAGCGCAACGAGGCCCAAGACCAGGCAGGTTCTAAGCTAGTCTGTCATTAAATATGGCAATATGTGCTATGTCTGTCTGCCCGGTGAGGCAATCCAGATATGAGCCGCAACTGTATCGATTAAGCAAAGGCGCGCGCGCTTCGGCTCGCGACCAGCCTCGGCTTTGCCGCCGCGTCCGACGTGCCCAACGTACAATTTCGGATTAACTATTAGGTAACTCGAACTCATGGCATGCCAGCAATGAGCCGAAGCAATGAGCAATGAGCCGCCAATGTGAACCGTAACGGTGCCTCGCAGACATAGCATCGAGCGCGAGTCTGGGAAAATCTGACATTGGGGGTGGTGCCGGCATGCTAATGGTAACCATCATGCGTGGCATTGGCATGCATGCCGATGAGGGCCATAATTGAAGCGGTGCGCGGTAGGCCCCGCAGTGCAGAAGAAGAAGCGAAAAAGTAGCTGTTTGCAGGTTTGGCAACAACCACCGATTGATGGTACCCACGGACCCCAAAGGCCCTGCACGTCCCAAGAAGCGTGTGAATTTTGAATTCCTCTCTGGATGGGCTGGTTGGTACGTCCACACATACGGCGTACGAACCGGGCCGGAATAAAACAAACAGCGCGAACGCGAGAAAGCACCTTCGATATAATGCGATGCAAACACGCAACTAGGTAATTGTTTCATTTACCGCGCGGGCCGAGAGGCAGCGCCAGCCGAACGGCCGATTCCCACGCGACCACGAAGCGAGATCCGGTCAGTCGTCAACCAAACAACGCTGGCCATAATGCAATTACGTATTTTTAAGAAGCCCAAATATCCAATTTATAGTCTATAGACATATTGGCTGTGATTGGTCCTAAAGACAGATGATTTACTAACTTTATGTTATGTTACCCATTTGTAGACAGATTTTGAATAACTTTTATGAAAAACTTGTTACCATACCATACCAGGAAACATGGTATAGCATTCATTGTAAATTTAGGAATGTGTGAATTGGTGATCTCCCCAACGGGAAGGAACATCACATGGGGCCACTTTGTTAGAATGAGTTGTATGAAAAAAGTATTGCCATACCAGGAAACGTGGTACCAGTGTTCATAGTACATTTGGGACTTCCCATAGACATAAATAAAGAGAATCTCCATACAATTCATGTCATCATCTAATCAAATGATACCCAGTCTCTAAGATCAAACATAGACATGCTTGTCAGAATGTACTCACCTTGGAGAAGCCAATGTTTGGTGTCGGCGTGTGATGCATTCCGACATCATGACATTTGAAGGCTGCAAACAAAAAACGAAAATCGTTTCAAATCGACGGTGGTGAGATGGTAACCACGCGACGCGTGAGTGGTGACGCGCAAGACCAATAAGTGTTTGTCACTTAATTGAAAGGCGTACGGGTGCGTTGAGGAAGACCGGGATGGATGGATGGATGGATCAGATAAGTGCGGCCGTTGCACGCACGCACCGTATACATGTCACCGCGGTGCCGCGAGTTAATTGACAGCCGCAATCAATGGCCCCCGCGCCGATGCGCTGCCATTTTGTCAATGGCACTGCCCCGGCCGTACCTCAAATGATGCACGGCCATCGCCGGCATTCGAAATCCCACACGAAAGACGAGAAGTCGTGAGCACCACGACATGCACCAACACACATCTATAGGAACGTGTGTAAGTGCGCGCGAACGCTCGGGTGGTTGGTGTTGGGCATGCGATGCATCTTAATGACATATCGTGCATTCTTAATTACGCGCCGTGCGCGCATGCTAATTTCGAGCACGCGTGCGAGGCGCCCACCGATATTAGTCGCGTTTTATTGTGCACGCGCCGGACGGGCCGGGCGCTTTTCAGCAGCATACCGTGACGACGACGACGACGGACGCGAATGCGAGCGACACGTTGCGCTCGCTTAGGTGCTTGTTCGAATAAAACAAATGCTAACCACTTCTGTTTACTTCTTACAAATTACACGCGCGTGATAATCCTAAGCGTATCTTTTCTAATTGTTTAGTGCCAGATAGCAATTTGTTTTCCTTCCGATTCGGTCCTATGAGTCTACATTGGAACATGCTCGGGAAAGGAAGGATAGGTTATAGTGTGTCAAGTTTGTTTTAGGTTAAATTATATTTGGCTAAAAGAGGATACGATGTACTGTGATGAGTCCGGTACTTCTAGCACCAATTTCGAGCCCAAATTCATATATGTTAGGAAATGCTCTATGTATTGTTTTTGCATAGATGAAATTGTCATTGATCAGATTCCATTAGGTAATACCGCTAATTTATCATTTGATGAGTTGAAAATCCGCTCTGGTTATATTTTATATAAATCCGCTCTGGTTATACATTAAAGTTGTCTTAAATTTACTTTAAATGAAATAATTCCAAATAGCAATTTATACAATTAGGCAATAGTTTAGGAAAGCCTTGTTAAGATGATGCTTAGGTCATTTGTCATTTACCTTGCTGAAAATAGTTGGCTTTCCGCACGTAGACACAGACGAGTGCCATCAGTTGCAACTGGGAAAGACGTTGTCGCGTCGATGGCGGCAGAGGCAGCAGTTCGCGGAGATTCGCTATCTCGGCGTTGATCAGGTCGCGGCGTAATTTACTGGCCCCTTTAGTCGACTTGTTCGCATCGAAACTGCAATAGAAAGATTCAAACTTCATCAAGGTTTCAAGCAAAACACCTAAGCAGTGTGATAAGCATCTTGTGTATTAAACTCTACTTTAGATACTACCAATTTCATCAACATTTTCATAATCCACAATAAACATAATCCATAACAATAAAATCCAATAAAATAAATATAAGAAACTCGTAATATGACATACTCGAAAACTAATTAATCAAAGAAAATTTTTCCGTTTCCACACACTCCCTACCCTTCCTCTTTTTCACCCTCTTCCATTAGTGGTGATCATCCTCTCCCCTCCCACTGATAACAATTGTCCCACAGAATCTTCTTCCATTCTCAACTGACGCACATACCCATCATTTATTCCAATACATTCCTTGTCTCCGATAGTACACTCATTCAGCCTGGTTCATGAAGCCCTATGAACTCTGAACTGGATCTTTCTATAACCTTTTAATAATCGTTGCCTAGTGTGCTCTTATTTGATAGGAATCCGTTTTGGAACCGATTTAACATGCTTGCAGTTTGTTTCCTTATCCTTTTTTTCGATACATTCTCCAGGATTTTGGTCATTGTGCTTATCAACTTTATACCCCTATAGTTATTACATTCAAACTTATCAGCACGTTTGTATGTGGAAAGTATGGTAACAATCAACTTTGTTGATACAGATTTAAATGAATTTGGGAATTCACTAGCTGTATGCATCGAAATAAGTTTTAAACAAAAATATAACCATAAAAAACACCTAATCATCGTCAGTCAGATGTTGTGGTTATGCTACAATATAAAACAAGCAACTATAAATATTGTTTTTAGCATTTTCCATAATACCCTCCCTGTGATTATGTGCCAGAGTGCCGTGGCGTGGTCCAGTGATGCGCATTTAATGATCAAGTGCTCGCCCTACGCGCAGCAACGAGGCGAGATCGCATTTACGCACGTCCGACCACAATCGCAACGCCTCTTTTAATACCCAGCGCGCGCGCATCGAAATTAAACCGAATTTAATCTCGATCTCCTCGGCTTGTGTGGCTATGGCGGCTCGCGAACGCGCGCGTTCCTATACGTGTGCTTTAAAAACTCACAGCCGCTCCAGCTTTAACTAGACAACGATGCATATTGGATGCTCGGGTTCTTTGTTATTCATCTGCTGTGTTGTTGTTGTTCCTCGGTGCGCTATCCGCATCTTCTCATGCTAGGTACTAGGTCACAACACGCGCCTCAATCTCCTTGACTCGCCGCGGCGTTTGTACGAGAGGAGATAGTTCATCGTCTAAACCACCCCCACCTCAGACGTGTAGCATCGCAGGCGTATTGCGCTCGTAAGTCATCACTTCCCATAGCCGTGTTGAGCCGCAGCGCATTAACAATTAGCCAATATATAAAACTAATGCTGCGCACTAATTGCCGTTTAAATCGTTGCGTAATCGATCAAAAAGCGTCTGCGATGCCCGCCAACCAGTTCCAATCAGTAACGAGCACCATCCTCGGGAATGCAAGATGTGAAAATGTGAAATGTTAGTTAATCATCCTTTGCGCCGGTGCCGCATGAGATTGTGTTCGTTTGTTGTTTTGTTTGCGTATGCGCTTGCGTTTTTGTTCTCTTCCGCCGATGCTTGATTGGCTACGAAGAAGGCGAAGTCATCAATAAAATCGATCGCGCTTAAAAAATCACCGGCTAATTGCGTTTTCAATTACTTTCTAAATTGTCCCGAATGAAATTCAAACCTTGCCAGGATCTTGCATATCATTTCCTGCACTAAAACGTATAAGACGAGATCAGACGAAGATCCTACGATACAGGAAAGGGCGGGAAATTTGATACATGAATAACATAGTATGTTGAATCATTTTCCCCAATTTCCCACCCTAAAAACGACAAAAATGATTCAGAAGGAAAGAAGTGTAAGTATCCTGCGTGCCAGAGTAGGTTCAGTACGCGACACGACGCGCATTACTTAAGTAGTTAGCGCCGTCGCGGGCGCGCGCTCGCGCGTCGATTGAAGAATGAGAGATAAATCGCGGTACGCGCGCGCATAAATCGCACCGAGATTTATTACAAATCAATAAAACGCGCATTGTTCGTCGATCCGTGGCACTCACATGCATATCTCTCTCTTGAGTGCGCGGTTTTCCTGCGAGATCCCCCTCGGCGTCGCCGCGCCGCGTGGCGATATATAAATTATTTGGGAGCGCGGCTCGCGCGCAAACCGCGCGGCGCAAATTTATTTATTCTCAAAGGTTACCGCAAGCCGCGGGCGTCTTTCGATTGGTTCCCGCGCCCGCCGCGAACAAAACGCAAAACGTTCTCATATATCGCGAGCGGTCCAGCCCGCCAATGCAGTCAGACCCACAACTCCTCTGGTCGTCGGACGGGGCACATTCACATCCTCATCATCTCGTTTCGATTTGTTGGCAGACATATCAATCAATTTCCATGTATCACTACATCGTTTTTTTCTTTCAGTCATTCCAACACAGACACTAATATCATATACTACTCGTAAGAAGTTTATGAGACATTCGAAATAAAAACATTGAGTTAAATTAAATTAAAAGGGAGCAAACAACACAGTGTTGTTAAATTAGTTTAGTGTTTGTGATAAATTTGACTAAATTAGGACGGAAGGCAACAAAAATATTCCTGCAAGATCAACAGATACACCACCATAAAAACTATCTAAAGATATCTGACAGGCCTTATCACATGTTATTAACAAGAGAAAATAGAGAACGTGAATAAGTCTGATATAAGTTATTAGTGTGAATTTGTACATTCTAACATATATTGGGAATACATAAAGTTTAAAAGTGAATTCTTCTTCTTATCAATAGTTTTAGCCTCAAATATGACTAATTACATTGAAGAAGAATTGTCAATGCCCGGTAAAATCAAACAAAACAAAAAACTTAAAGTTTAAAATGCTTATTACTTGGGTTGGGTCAAACTAGTATAAAGTTCATCTTATTGAACTTCCTTTGGTCAAGTCATGTCTTGATAATTGTAGAAACTTAGGTTACTTTAAAATTATATTGAATAAATATGTGATAACATTAAAGATTATGAGTAGATGTAATACTGTCAAATTTGAAAATTATGGTTTAGATAAGGTTATACTCAGATCAGTAATATCAAAATAATTCACACACTTCGGCTTAAGTGAGCAATTAAATTGTTTTCCTAATTAAATCATAAACCTATGCAGCAATGTAACGAATTAACTCATCTTCACTCAAATTCTCATTAATTTCTACGGTATTCCAAGCGCATTTCAACATTTTTACATAAATACGTACTTAATTATTACTCAGCTAGATTTAACGACTTTTCACCTGAGACAAAAATCAATATTCAAACAATCTCACACGTAATTACTGCTTATAACTGTGGTTAAACGCTATGAATCATCGTTAAATCGAAAAAAGTGATTTTATGCAGGATTAAAAAGTAGCTTAATTGGCATCCCGGATGTATTTACACATGCGTATCCCAAGCATTATTTTTTTCTGTAGTTACGTCTTGCGAGCAGATTAGCAGGTTGAACGCAACAAAACGCACCAAACTTCGCGTGTAATTAATTGAAAATCAGCGTTCGCGCGATGTAATTCACTCGCGGCGGTGATTGATGGTCGAGTGTTTGCTTAAAGACGCTTTTAAGCTCGCGCGAGGAGGCAGCGTGGCGCTTTTTTCGTCCAGGACGTGTCCGCGCTCGCACGAGCATACGCACACACTCCTTCCTTCTTCGGACGTTATCGCAGCAGTCACATTTCGATTTAATCCCAGGGGCCCCGAAGCACGAGGCGCATATTAATCTTTTTACTTGTCACTTGTCTTGTCAGCCGCGGAGATGAATCCGTATGGCTTGGCTGCCCGTCACACGGCCACGGCGAGCTGGATACCCAACTGTATTGCAGCGCACGCAGCGCGGATTTTTCGACATTGTTCGGGGCACACGGCGATAACGCACACCATGGGTGCTTCGTTCTGCTCCAACACCGCTGTGTTTGTATTTCATCGCTTTAGTTCCGATACTGTCCACGTCCTAGGACTTCTCGTAAGTCACATAGGTTTTCACAGCGAGCAATGCGGAGCTTAAATTAAGTCACGTGTCACGTGCTGGCTAGTTCAAATCAAAATTTACAGATTCTATGAATAATTAAGAGGGCACTTACTGGGTAATATAAGTTAACATTAGTTTCTTATAGCAGGTTATACTGGAATAAGTTTTATCAGATTATATTGCAAAGATACATAGTTATAAGAAGGTTAAAGAAGGTAATTTTGATGAGGTTATGCAATATTTACGCCTTGTTTGTGAAAGATGGTCTAAGGTTGTTGAAGGATTGTATGGACATTCAGAGGTCTCAAAAAGTCGTTTATTTGTATCAAGTTAATTTAATGTTAAGTTAAGTCAGAATATTCGGAATAAATGAGTGATAAAAAATTGAAAAGGTTATGTCACTATAACATAAAGGACGCCTATAGTAATTAAATTAATTAAATGGGTCTCATAATCTATTGTTTTATGGCTAGACAAAGTTGATGCTAATGATAATCAGGCTTGTATATATCAAACTAAATCAGAATCACCATGCACAACTATTTATAAATATACGTCTTTTTCGGAGAAATCCCATGAATGGTATAAGTTAACGTATAATATAACTTGTATGTTTTGTGACCATGTTTATGGCAATTTAAAAGAGATCAAATTTGTGAAAATATTTGTATACACAACTAGGTTATTCCAGTAAATACAACATCATATTTAGGTTATGGTTATTCATGCCAGGTCATATATGATTTATGACTGGATAACGTCATTATTTTACTATACATAAGCAGTAAAGATCAACGTGGAATTTGTCTGGTTGGAACGATAAAATCTGAAGTCTGATTGAACAGATAAAACCTCCCACAGTCAACACCAACACCATTGCATTGGTATTTCATCTTAGTTATGATAGACTCTACATTCCTAACGTCAACAAGAAGTCTATATAAAAAGTAACAATTGAAGGGTTACAGTAGTTTCATTTATGTTAAATTTTGCAAATCCGCATTTGTCTTTAACTCTTCCGATCCACATCTTCTGTTCTGGCTATTATGATACCTGGGATTATTGGCAGTTCTTCGAATTTGCTCCTGTCTCCTCTGTTCTTCCACCTCCTGGTCTCTAATTGTTCCATTTCTGATACCAGCCCTACCGATTCACACATTCGTCTCCTCTGTATTCCCCATGCACCCTCACCTCCACTTGCGCTCCACATCCATACTTTTTTCACCAATCTATCTTCTCTCATTCGCACTAAACCCTCCTCATATTTAACCACCCGATACATCGTCAAATATTTAAATGCATCCACCCTCTCAATCGTCTCTCCCTTCCTTACCAATTCAGTCATCCTGTCTTCCTACCTGTCTAAGTATAATTCATTAAATTAAATTTCCTTTAACAAGGATCAGTGTTCAGAACTAATTAATTCACTGGTCGCAAACCGGAATATGCAAATTTGATTAAGTATTCACTGATTACATTGATGATTCTTGGATATGCCTATTCTGTTGGGTTGGTATATCATCACAGTTTCGATACTGTCCACCGTCCACATTCCTCCTATCACCTAGAAGGATCTCAACTCCTCATAAGTCACTAACTTCTCACTAGAAATATGCAGCTTAAATTAAATCACTTGTCACGTGTAGGCAGTTAAATCAAAATCCAAAATGCATAATTAAGAAAATCACCAGGCGACGTAAGCTCGCTTTTTTCAACATTCTGACCTTTTCCCATGATTTATTTCTTAATCACCTCACACTTAAATTGGGACGTATCTGACGCTTGCTTAAACCCGCCACATCGTTAAGCCTTAAGAACAAAGTCATGTTCGCTGATAAGGCTTGTAAAGCATTCGCGTTAGTTATTAAAAACGAGTAAATTAGAAAAGCACATATCACACACACGCATGCGGAACACTATCGGCACAAGGCATCGGCGGATGCCTGGAATTTAATAAGCGCATAAGCGCTTGACAGCGTGTTGAGAGCGGTTTTACGATTTGCAATTTTTACGAGTCACTGCAAATTTAAATTTAATTGAATCTTTAAAACAGGCCTGCCTATTTTTGGTATTTCCCGGCTCGTTAGCTTGTTAGAATTATGCGCTGGAATTTCGCGAAATTTGACATTACACAATTTTATCGTGTCCTAGCGATGGACAGATTTAATAAACTTTATCCTTATGCTCTACTCGCTCTTGATTGTTAAGACTTGTTTACTGTTGTTGGTACTGGAAAACTATGAACATAAATTTAAATTAATGTTACACTAATGGACTGTGTACATTTATGTTCAAGTAAAAGTTTGCAAGATGATCACAGGTTTTTTAAAGGTTTTAGATTACATTAGATTTAATTAATATGATTTACAAACATTTACTTCAACTAAAAATTAAATTCCCTCCTGCTCAGTTTCTAATTTAAAATATTTTATTGCATTCTTATCTTTCACGGGTAAAATAAACTTGAAAGCTATAACATATTTTTATGGCTGAAATCGTGACTTACTGTCGTTGTAAATTCAACACAAAAGTAAAGATAAATTTATACTATTAGTTTAATTTTTGTTTCCGGTAATTATCTTGATTCTACCAAATGTATTCAAATATTTTATTGTTTTATTTAGAATAAAATATAACCAAAAATATATATGAGCACATTTTTATTGCTCATCACATCAAAAGGACAAATTGAATTGAAATCAAAATGTCGTCGAATTTGTTTTGTATTAACTTCTTAAATTGGTAATAACCTAAAAATGTTCTGAAATATTTAAATTTTCTATATAGGTCTTAAAAGAATAAGACTTCTTCTTTCGGAACATGTATCACAGGATCTCCTGAATTCGTTGGATATATCGGAAAATAACCTCAAAGTTAATAGAATAGAAATCAAAATGGTACCAAGTGAATTTATGACATCTTATTAAATAATCAATATCTTTAAAAGTTTCTAGAATATTTCAAAGGTTTGCTGTTATAACTTTAAATTATGCAAATTAGAAATAATTACAATTGCACCTACTTATACAAAAAAAAAAACGTTTACATTCACAATTTCAACCGAGAATTATCTATATAATAATAGCTTGAGAGGAAATCTACAAGCAAAAATACTTATGCCATTAGATCACTGTTTACTTCATTTGAAAATAACTTTTAAACTGAAGGTACACCTTGATATAACTGTACGACAGTTACAGCTTTAAAAAATGTTTTTTTTATAATATTCAATTTTTTATAATCATAAAATGCTAATAACTGAAAACTTCTACAAGTTTTAAATTTACCCGTTTTAAGAACGTAACTAATTGTCAGCGAGTTGCAAGAAGTCGTAAAACCTTGACAACTGAAAGAAATGCGTGAGTTTATGGGGTGATCATTCGCACATAAATTCTCGAAGCGTGGCGGGTGGCACGCGCTCACACAGCGTCCTGCGGATGATCTGTGAAATTGCGTGAGATTTACCGTGTAAACATGTTGTCGCTCCGTTTCGGCAAATCGGTCGTATCAATCGCCATGCACTGCACCAGGAGAACACTACCACCGCGTGCCAATATCACGTAAAACCTTGCGTAAAATATTTGCGCGCGCGCACACTCCGCCTGCCAGAGCACTCTCTGCACCGGCACGTGAACACCCGCGCAGCGCGCACCACTTTATGCGCTTATTATGGTGTGCCGCGACTCGGCGAAGGTACCACCGGTGGGTACCACCAACAAACCACGGCGTCCCATAAGACACACACGCAAGCGCGCTCGCGTTCACAGCGCGGGCGCTCAACGCAAGAGATGCGCTTGGCTGTGCTCATAGTTCCCGACTTTATACGATAAAGTATATTGACAGTGAACAATACTGTAGTAGTTCGCAGGACATATCATAGGACGTTCTAAAATCATCGGAAAATTGGGAAATGTCCTGAGATATGAGACATCAAAATGAATTCCTGTATTATCTTATGGATCTGTCAATAACCTTAAACGTTTCCTGAATATTTTAATTTTCTATAAAGACTATAACAGAAGAAGTTTATCTTTATGAAAATCACAGCAAAGGACGAGTTTAATGGAAATCAAAATTATTATTGTTATAACTTATTAAAATAGTGATATTTTTAAAATTTTCTGGAATATATTCATTTATTATATAGGTTTTAAAAGAAGAAGAGTTTTCCTTTCGGAACATGTATCAGACGATATCCTGATTCGTTGGAAATATCAGAAAATTACCTAAAATTGACAAATCTTCATTGGAATCAAAATGTCACCAAACAAATTCTTATCCATATCTTTAATTTTCTATAAAAATTATTAAAGAGCAGTTCTTCTTTCCGGAAGATATATTTCAATATAGTTATGTTCTTTTAAGTTTTTGAGTCTTTCCTCCCTATCCATATTATTCCCATAAAGGCTATTTTTATGATTTCCTTTAAGCAAAACACAATACTTTCCGAAGGAAAAAATAAAAAGCTTAAAGCACTGTAATGTGTAATGCAGCATCCATCGAAAGGAGCACGGGAAAAATACAAGGGAGAATATATGAGACCCCAAAGAAGACAACGCCAACGAGGGCACACCGTGTCATGGGATATGAGTAGCGCGCGGGCGCACCGAGCGCAAAATTGTTGTTGCATTGTTATGCTGTGCGATACTGTTCTGCCTTCCGCAAGATAAGAGATATATGTGTACCAGCAACGTAACTGGCGATGGTACCCTCGGCATGGGTACACCTCATGACATACCTTACGATGGCCCATACCATATAGCACAACACACATACTCGCACATACACATAGGCAGCATGTTGTTCGTAAGCAGTCAACGAGCATTGGCGTGCAATACCATGTGCGGTATTGTCCGATGGGTGGCCGGGTGGCCATGCTTATTCTTCGCCAGCAATGCACCGCACATTGTGGACACCGTGTGCATGTGCAAAATGTGCAGGCGTAGGTGCAGGCGCAAACAATGCGCTGCACTGCGCCGAAATGGCCACTTATCATTTTATCAGCGCATCCAATCGTCGCCACCAACAAATATTCAAAGTGCTCCCGTTCGGCCGGTGCACTACACGTTCGCAGGTTGGCACTTGGCACCAGCCTGCGAACACTTTGCGGGTGCCCCCAACGTGTGTTTACAACCAACCAGGATTCACTCGCGCGCGCGACCGCAGCGCATCGCTGCTCGTATCGCAAATCATTTATTTGCGCATTGTGTCCGTGGCGTTATCCTGCTCACACCCTCAGCGGCAGGAGACGCGCAATGTATCGTGTGTGAAGCATCGCGTGTATGAAGCGTCATGGTGCGGTCGTATTTTACGCCATGTTAACTGGACTTACTTAAGCACAATGCATTTGTTTCAGGTATTCATTGCGTCTCACTGACGTATCGAGTTGTGCTTCTTCATTAGCTCTGCATAAATTGACGTCTGGCTTCTAACTTGGTTGTTAATAAAACTATCAAAATCAATACTTATAAATTAGATACAAAAGAAAATAGCAATTAAATATATAAATTATATAAAAACTGGACTAGAAATTCTTTAAGAGGAAGATTTTTCAAACAGATAAATCCTTATATATAATCAGAGTCTAATCAAAAGATTCCAGAGACATACATACACGTGAAAATATTTACGTGTAACGTAGATGCTCGTCAAGATACTTTTATTGAAACATTATTGCATTAAAAAACAATTACGTAATCCATTACGTTTGACGTCAAAATAAATGGTGTATATTTTTATTGTTTGGCAATGCTATAATTTTGTAATAATATATCTGATTGTTAGTAACGATTAATACTAATGATTAATGTTGATACCTATTTTTGTTTCTAACATTGCCTTCAAGTAATAATTATTAATAATTAGATATTGAAATAAAACAGTTTTTAGACATATTAATTTATTTGTTAAAACAATATGATATACCGTGAAACTAGAAATTCCGGTATGAAATATTTGAATTTAACGAAATATTTTACAAGGGTAAACGTGGGCGACGAATTTACCTGAAATGTATGGAAACCTGTTAACAACGGACTAAACTAGTTTGATAGACCCACTCCGAAATCTATTCATATTCCCACTTGAAAAAGCGAGTTACATATTTTGGAATGTCTAATTGTAAGTCCACAAAGAAAAGATATAAAAAAAATTGTATTTTTGGTCCTGAGACCTGGCCATCGACCATACTGGTCCTTCAGCCTGGATTTATATTTATTA